>JAODAC010007854.1:0-28637 GCA_027575185.1 Mimaenictus wilsoni
AGCACAATTAATGAATTTGCAAAGAAATTAATTAATTGAAATTGAAATTTAACAGGGAAAGAGAAAATTTGAAGCCCTCGTCCGGGTTTGAACCGGCGACCTTTCGGGTACCGCCCCGACGGGCTACCATGTGCATCACGGAGACCCCGAGAACCCGACCTGATACTTCGAATTAACTAACTCTTTCCTTTTGCCGCGATGTCTTGGCTGACTTTGAGAATATTGTTATATATTGAATTTTGCAATTTAGTGTGAAATTTGAATTGCATATATGACAGCAAGTACTTAGTAATGATTTTTCCTAACTCATTCACACAACTACTACATACAGTCTTGTTTGAACACAATTAATGAATTTTACTAAGAAAGTAATTAATTGAAATTGAAATTTAACATGGAAAGAGAAAATTTGAAGCCCCCGTCCGGGTTTGAACCGGCGACCTTTCGGGTAGTGGCCCAACGCGCTTCCATCTGCGCCACGGAGACTCCGGGAACCCGACCTGGTACATCAAATTAACTACTCTTTCTTTTTGCCGCGATGTCTTGGCCAACTTTGAGAATATATGTTATATATTGAATTTGGCAATTTAGTGTGAAGTTTGAATTACCTCATATATGTAATTCAAACTTCACACTAAATTGCCAAATAAGCAAGTACTTAGTAATGATTTTTCCTAATTCATTCACACAACTACTATCATATAGTCTTGTTTGAACGTCCCCAGACTAGCATTGACATATCAAAGAAAAACATGTAATAATTCAGCACACAATTAATAAAATTTACTAACAAGGAGAGTGTTCCAATTGTCCCCCACCAAATTGATTGAAACTTTTTGTACGTGTAGTACATATGTAGAAATAACTTGTCTTAACGGGATTTTATGCCGTTTTCAGCCGTTTGCTCAAAAAGAATTTTCAAAGTTTGCTACAAATGGAGCATGGTATGCCTTGACTGACTTTGAGAATATATGTTATATATTGAATTTGACAATTTAGTGTGAAGTATGAATTGCATATTTACGAGCAAGTACTTTGTAATGATTTTTCCTAACTCTTTCACACGACTACTATCATACAGTCATGTTTGAACGGCCCTAGACTAGCATTGACATATCAAAGAAGAACATGCACACAATTCTGCACACAATTAATGAATTTTTAGTAAGAAATTAATTAATTGAAATTGAAATTTAACACGCGTGTCTCGCGTGTTTAATTTTAATCCGAAGCGAAAAACCAAAGAGTTTTTGCAAAGCTTATAAAATTTTCTTGAATATGACATCGAGTAATAATATTGTATTTGGTCCGTAGACCTTGGCCATCGACCTTACTGGTCCTTCAGCTGTTTATATAGAATTTTTTGTTTATCGTTTTTCAAGTGCATGATATGTATTGTGATGTTTTTACAATTTTTTGTTGTTGTTATTGTGATGTTGTGATGAAAGTGATATTGATGATGATATTATGGTGATGCATCCAGTAGTATGACGCCGATTTTTCTCCGTGTTGATGTTGCGTTTATGTGCACAGAATGCATGGTACATCATGTTGTGAATTGTGTGTGGCATCGTAAGATGTGATTCTTGATTAATATGTGTATAAATTGAAGTGGCTTTTTCTTGAATGTGAATTTGTAGTATGGATTTAGTGTGAATTAATAAATAAATTAATTCACACTTGTGGGTGCCAACCCCGGGGACTCGAACCCCGTCCGACTGCGTGGTAAGCGGAAGCACTACCAACTGTGGTGTCCAGGTGGACGACATCGAGTATTTTCAAGAAAAATATAAAATTTGATGTTTTTAAACAGTTTTTAATTTGAAGTGCATTTTTTGCTAAAAAAATCGTCATAAAAATCATAAAAATATATATAAATATCTAAATTTTCAAAGAAGAATTAACGTCATATTCTAGAGAATTTAATTATCTATAACATAAGCCCTTATTCAATGAAATCAGTACAGTAGATTTTTTTCAATCGTGTACACAAAATCAAAAAACGGCGTTTTATAAATTAAGAAACTATGTTTAGAGATTAATTTAATACACTCAAAAACAAATTTTACATTAACCACCTTAATTCACATAATCAACGATCCGTCGCATCGACTACATCTAGTCCAAAGGGGAAAACTAACCAGACACGCGTTCTACACGTAATTAATAACGCAATTTCCCGTGTTAAATCATAACCGCGGCTCTCAGCGGCGTTTAGCGTGCGATAAGGGCATAATAATTCATATTTTCACACCGTAAAGCTTACGCCACGCGACTGCACGTCTGATAATCATCAAAATATAACATTATTACCATGGCTAAATGTATAAATACCATGTAAATCAATGTCATGTTTGTCTGGTTTAAATTTACTGTCGCCACTGCATTAATTAAAAAACAAAAAACTACTTTTGAGTATTTTCTATTAAAAAATTTTGCATTTCCATGTTTTGACTTAAACTTATCGGTTTATGAGGTAGTTATTCTTAAAATTCATATTCTTCTAGACCCAAATCGAACCTAGGTGTACTGAAAATGAATATTACTTTGTTAATTTAACCTTGAAATAGCTAAAATTGGGATCTACGAAAATTCACCGCTGTAAAATTACCGTCGTAAATTTACCGCGGTAAATTCACTGCTGAGAAAAATCACCGCTCGTTAAATCACAGCGAGTAAATTCAATAAATTTTGAATTTAACCAAACCGTGGAAGGTAGTTTAAAGAAATTTTCTCTTTTCAAACCTAAAACAAGCGAAATAATAATCCCGAAAAGTGAATTTAATTCCATTTATTACTTTTAATTGCAGTTTATTAGTTCTAATACCAAATTTATTTGACGGTAACTAAAATAAATTGTTGATTTTTCTTTTAGTCTGTTGATTTATCAATAAATAATTGAAATTATTCACCATCCTTATTCACTTATTATCATTATTCACCTAACGTCACAAAAGAATGTCTCAACTCTTACACGGTTACAATGTTTATAACCGTTTTCAAAACGACCATAGTCTGAATAGACTGCAACTAAATGACCAAAATTTAACCCTGATTAATTTGATACCGTCCGTACAAGTTGCATGCACATTAACATTTGCATACAAAAATCCTGCGACAGTTTAAACAAAATTTCTCTTCAAACCTTAAGCAAGCGAAATAATCTCGAAGAATGAATTTAGTTCAATTTATTACTTTTAATTGTAATTTATTACTTCTAATAACAAATATATTTGACGGTAACTAAAATAATTTGTTGTTGTTTTTTTTTCTATTAGTCTGTTGATTTAGCAATAAACAACTGAAATTATTCACCATCGTCTACCCTCACAAAAGAATATCTAAACCCTTACACGGTTAGAATGTAACCGTTTTCAAAACGAGCACAGTCTGAATAGACTGCAACCAAATGACTAAAATTTAACCCTGATTAATTTGATTCCGCCCGTACAAGTTGCATGCACATTAACATTTGCATGCAAAAATCCTGCGACAGTTTAAACAAAATTTCTCTTCAAACCTTAAGCAAGCGAAATAATCCAGAAGAATGGATTTAGTTCAATTTATTACTTTTAATTGTAATTTATTACTTCTAATAACAAATATATTTGACGGTAACTAAAATAATTTGTTGTTGTTTTTTTTTCTATTAGTCTGTTGATTTAGCAATAAACAACTGAAATTATTCACCATCGTCTAACCTCACAAAAGAATATCTAAACCCTTACACGATTAGAATGTAACCGTTTTCAAAACGAGCACAGTCTGAATAGACTGCAACTAAATGACTAAAATTTAACCCTGATTAATTTGATTCCGTTCGTACAAGTTGCATGCAAATTAAATGGATTTGCATACAAAAATCCAGCACCCACTCTTTTTCCTCCACTTTTCCACTGATTTTCAGCCGAGATTAGCCGGCATTTTTATGTTTCCAGTGCACATCCGACAAGCGATAAGCATTTCGGAATTAATTGCTGTGTTGCACTGCACCGTATCACGTTTTATCATTATCGGGGGCGCGAAGGCATAACACCGTGACGCCCTCGTCCGAAAAACCGAAAGGGTGCACGATTATTTATCGACGCGAGCTTCGCGCGCAGCCTTCAGCTTGAGGATGGAATAATTTCGATGGAAATTAGGTTAAATTAGTTTGACTACTGCTTTTCTTACCCGAAAAAAAATCAATGCAATCCCACGTTGATGCACATTATATCCAAGTTTTCACTATGAACGTCTTTCTTCCTTGATTTCTGGCAGACGAGAGTTTTTGATTTCTTGACTATTTCAATTTTAAGGGCTGTTTTAAGGGTTAAAGTTGGAAAAACTCAAATAAACACTGAATTTTTTTATGGTTTTTTGTTTATATTTAAATTGTCGATGTCTATGAGGTTCTATAAGATTCACACTGGATGCGTTCGAATGTTTTTTCGCGTGTGCATGCGTGTGTTTGTGTGTGGTGTTGGTTTTTAGTTTGTTATAAGTTTGCTCTCTTCGGCGCGGCGCTTCGCACTTTTCGGTCGTCGGTTGCTGGTTCGCACTAAAAGCCGCGCCTGGTCGACGGGGCCTTGGGCGGAAAGATGGCCCAGCCAGCCGGTGTGAGTGTGTGTGTGTGTGTGTGCATGTGTTTGCTGCGTATGTGGTGCGTTGCGAGAGGGATGTTGCGTGCGCACCAATCGCCGAACGCTGCGCACTTGCCTGCCAGTGGAGCGGCGGTGGCCAATCGCAAGCCGACCGGCGGCACGGCCCTTTCACAGGCGGGCGTGGCCGTCTGCTTGAAGTGGGCACTCCCCTGGGGATGTGCGCTGCCAGCTGTCGGCGCGAACCTTTTTTCGGTTCATGCGCGTCTCGTACGTCGCTTTGGTTCATGTGGCGCTGAATACCATTTCGTTGCGTGATATCCACCTGACCGGCTTGGGTTGGCTGTGTCCAAACTTCCACAACTAGCAGCATGTTCTACATAAAGGCATAGATGAATTCCAGTTTGATTTACGGCTGTCAATGGCCACTTTGCTCCTGTTACCCTTTCCAATTACAGCGAGTAGTTTTGTTTTTAAGGTTTGAATTTATTTTTGGCATGAAAGCGTTTTTAGTAATATTATTTCATGTGATACATTATGTTAACTTCAGACGAGGTTTTTTTTATAATAATAATAATATCACATATTTTAACGTCTATCGACCACTAGACATGTCAGAGAATGATGTAATATCGATATTTGTCGAAATCGATATTTCCAATTTTTCGATATATCGATATCGAAATATCGTTTTGGAAATATCGATATTATCAATATCGATCAAATCGAAATTCCACAGTTGCGCCATCTGTATATGGGTTTCAAGACTAATTACTGACTAATTACACATGGAATGTCGGACTCATACACCGGCTACAGCAGTGCTCCTAATCTGTATCTGTGATTTTTTGTGATTGTTAATCTTATGATAACGACGAAAATCGATATTTAAAGTAATACTAACAATAATAGTAATACATATATGCATCTAACAGTCTTTCCTCCAAATATAATAATTGCACTAATACATAAAAGAAGTAGTATTATAATTGCAATACTAGCAAAAGATCGATGTTGATCTTAATCTTGTGATTCCATCAAATATCAAGGGATTAACAATTATTATAAAGAACCTAAAATGTGGCCCTAAAAAGAAAAATTGCCAATTTTGAACTTCTTAGAATACTTCTCAGATGGCGGTTACGTCAATGACATGTCAAAACAATATTAAAAATTTCGATATCGATATTTCAATGAAGGAGATCGAAAATGATGGAAATCCTGTGAGGCAGCAGGCAGAGCAGGCGCTGGTCGTCGGGGCAGGTAGTGGATGACGTCGGAGTGGCAGATGACGAAGGCCGGTGGCAGAGTCGATGGCGAATTGATGATGCTGATGACTGGGTGAAGAACTGAACTGAACTGTACTGTGGACTGAACTCATTCTTGGGGTCGAATTGTGGGACTATTTATATCAGGTGGAAATGCTGATGCGACCATTTCTGGAGTTCGTCGCAGCGGAACACGAGGTCGCGATCTCGCTGCGCTGTGTCGGTGTTGTGGTGGCAGCATTTTCTATGTTTAGTGAATGTTAAATAAGTGCAGATTACGTTATTGATGAGTTGATTGCCGCCTCAAAATTATCGATAAATATCGAAATTTTGAGACCGATATATCGATATTTATCAATATCGATATTTTTTTGACATGTCTATTGACCACTGTGGGTCTCTTGAGATGACTTTGATCTCTTGAGACACCGGTTCGTGCTGGAATGATGTCGCCTCGAAGATGGTGTAAGGCGGTTTGTAAGGCCGCGGAGAAACAAACCGTATGAGGGAGAAATTGAACTCTGAGGTTTTTAGGTCCTTCGTTGAGATACAAGTGACTTGACTCAAGGCTGATTTGAATCTGTTTATTTCATAGTATAGCTGCGGTATACAAAAATTCCAACACTAATTAGGGCTAAGCATAGAGCAGCGCATGGCCAGCGCTTGGCCAGCGCATGACGCGTTATTACTTTTCGCATTAATATATTTACTTTTCGCCAACCTGGGCAGCCTAGTAGTATCGTCTCGGCTTACCGCGTAGGAGGACGAGGTTCGATTCACCGGGTGAATTATAATTAATAATTCACCCACTATACACCTCACACACTATAACATTCAACAAAATTCAACACCCAAGATTCAGCACTCGACAATCAACATGCAACATTCAACACTATATAATGCACAACAACAAACTCACATATTGTAGGCATACACAAATAAATTCTAATCACGGCGGAAAAACTCCAGAGTTGATAGCCACTAAAATATATACATTATTTATTTATTTACTTTTCCTATGTCTAATGATCATTATCGTCTGTATTTGCCTTAACTAATTGTAAGATATGCGCTAATGGCCCTGTTCAAAATGTGTTTTTGGACACTATATGTTTATTAAAGTTCTCTTACACCTCTTGAATTTTATGAATCCCTGATCTCTCTCGCTCACTCTACCTCTTCTCCCTCCGGCTGATATCTGCAAATATCTACAATGTATCTATAACTTCTGTACGCGCCCGAGCGCGTGGTGAGCCTAGCCCAGCCTATGCGCATAGTTGCTTATGCACCACGCCATTTTTACCCTTTGTGCGCATACACTGCGCACCGAGCTTAAGAAGCTTTGGCTTCATCTTGTAAATATATTCACTTTGTATCCAGCATTCAACCAAGTAAGTTCTATTTTCTCCTACATTTTCGTGTCGTGTAATTCGTGTGTGTTGTCGCCGTAACTTGTCGGCGTATTGAACTTACTTTGCTGGTAAAGTCATTAAGCCTTTTGAATAAGGCTCTGCGATCTTACAAATCGCAGGGACATAATCTCGTCAAGACGCTAATGCGCTAACAACTTCAATAAATAATAAAAATAATAAAAACAATTTGAAATCATTTTACAAAGCTACAAAGCTAGGTAGCTTTCTTTACTTTTCGCTATTTCACTTTTTCTCCATGTTTCTTTTACCTCTTTCTATCGCGATTTTCCAGTCTCTCGGTAGTTATATCAATGTAAACAAAAAAAAAAGACAAAATGGATCGAAACTTGTGGCCCGAACCCGGGCGTGAACGCTGCTAATCAAACGAAAAGCCTTTTGCAAATCGCTATCACACGCCCGAGCTTGTATATGATAAGATCGCAACCTCACCGCGCTTTTGACGCGAGCTGACCCTTTATGCTTCTTTCTCTTTACGCCTACCCTTCGCGTTTCGGTCAGCAAATACCCAAATGCAAAGTGCATTAGCATTAATGAAAACGTCTCGAATATTTTGTAGAAAAAAAAATATAGCACGAAATCACACCACGTCAAAGATCAAAAACACAAACAGCACACTTAATGTCTTAATAAATTCCGGCTCTGGCGATGAGGGCCGCTGTGTTTTCGATTCACGCTTGAAGAAATCTGCGCAAAAAAATCCGTGCTTTGTGCTGTCCACCCTTCGTCGACGCCGGCGCGTCGCATTCAGATTGAGGATGTTCAAGTGTGCACTCCATCTTTGCGCCTTTGTGGCGCGCGCGTTTTTGATCTACCCGGGCTTGTCGTCAACTCTGGTCTGGTCTGGCCGCATCCAGAGAACTAGAGATTGAGAGTTTCGGATAGTCGTAAATAACGCGGTCGCATGGACCAACAACTATCGAAAATATACTACGTAGTAGCAAGCAACGATTTTGCTCATATAACGCCATCTATGGACTTAAATATCATTGCATCACTAAATGTTGCTAGTAGTATAAGAAAATGTCTATAAACGTGTTTAAACGCAAAAAGCAGCAAGAAGTAGAGGAGCTGATTGTAGAATCATTGAATGAATAGACGAAGGTAGACAACTTTGCTTCTATCATTTTTTGTTTGTTTAAATACATTCTTGACATTTATGTGATTAGAAACTGAATTTGGACAAGACGTTTTAACACTAGACTAAAAGTTACCAACTCTGATAGTGTTTAAATGATCTGGGGTGGAAAGTTTGGAGGGGAAGGACCATCCAAAGTACCAAACGTAGACGTACGCTGGCGATTTTACTTCTGCCTAAGTCCTCTATGAGACTAAAAACTCACTTTTATCAATAGATGTCAGTGATATAAAATCAATATCTCTAAACGTGTTTAAAGGCACAAAACAGTGAAAAATTGGAGGGTGAAGACTGAAAACAATTGAATGTTCACTGTAGGCATGGGCTGATGACTTTCCTTTTAGAATTTTTTTGTTTAAATATATTCACGACATCTATGAGACTATAAACACACTTTCCCCAATGGATGTCGTTGTGAGTTTGAAACTTAGAATTTATAAACGTGTTTAAACAAAGTAAAAATAAGGAAAGTGAAGGGGATAGAAGGAGAACCAACGGAAGAATAGTACCTAGACGTAGGCAGGCAATTTTGATTTTATTTCGCTCTATATGGTATTAAAAAAACAACTTTCATCAATAGATGTCGTTGGAAGTATAAAAGTCCAAGGTATCGAAAAGTGTTTAAAAGCAAGAGTGTAAAAAAATGGAGGGGTCAGACCGAGAACCATGGAATATACACTACAGACGTCAGCAGATGATTTTCCTTCCATCCTTTTTTATTTATGTACACTAATGATATCTACCGGACTATAAATATACAAAAAGAAAGGCAATATCAGCTTCTGAGAAATTTCAAGCAATAAGAAACTGTTTACAATGAAAATAAGAATTTAATTCGAACATAGTCACTTCAAACCTCGACAGTATTCATCCGTTTCCTGTTAGAATAAGAATAAAACAAAAACTAAATTGGCCCGTACTCGAGACGGCCACGGCTCCCCAAAAACGTTAATTAATTTAATCAGCATCAATAGTTCTCGAGTGTTGTCTTTTAGCGAGTGTTGTCGTCACACGCTGCCGACAAGATATGCCGGATGCATTTGAAGTTTCTGCATCTCTCCATCACACCACCACCAGACCGACAAACCATCAAACGCTAAGTTGATGATTGCGTCGCAATGCTCATCATTCCAGAGGCTCTTCTCTGCTCTGATTTTTTTTTTTACACCAACTCCAATTATATTGACGTCTGCCCGAGGGTTGTTCAGACCCAGCATGATCTCAACAACATCATATTTGTTTGATCTCAATATCAAATCCCTTTTATCATACGAGTCATAAATAAATGACTGCCTTCAAAAATAACTTTTTCTCCTCTTCTAAAATATGTTCACGATAAAGGAACATGTTGTAAAAGATGATTTAAAGTATGTCTGATTAAAAAGGACGTAACTAGGTTATGCAATATAACACTGAGGTTATTGAATCATAAAAACACTTGCGTTCGCATGAATGAATAATGGGCAGGCGCATTTTGAAATAAAATTGCAACTTGAAGTAACTTGAAGGATAATAAAAAGCATCATTACGCCGTACAATGTAATGCCGCACGTTTCGCTGGTTTTACAAGTGACAAGATGGCCGGCTTTTCGTAACGAAGTGCGTTTATTAACGTTGTTGAGGATGTTATTAAATGCACGCAAATTATAGTGTGGGTCGCAATCTATGACCCGCGGGTCATCGAGGGTCCCATTTACTGATTTGAAGTGACCCACTTTGGTTTAGGGAGATACACCCTTGTACTCCTTACCTTAGGGAAGACCGAGCTGGTAGGGTAGATTTTCCAAAATTGCTTTTAGGTATTTTTGAAGAAAATGTCATATTTAAGAAGAAACCAACTTGTTTGAAGGGAGGTAATATGCTTAATAAGTGTTATAATACAAATAAGTCACCTGACCTGTTTGCTCATTCCTTCTCGCTACCTTATCCTGTCCAGGGCTATTTCTTCAGTTAGTTTTCTATCTTCCAAGGCCTTTGCTATTCCTAGATACCACGTCTTTCGTGGTCTAGCGCGCCTTCGCCGCCCTGTAGGTTGCCTGTGCAGCATTTGCAACGGCCATCGATTTTCAGACATTCTCTTCACGTGACCAAACCATCTTAATAGACATTCCTTAATTCGGTCTAAATCTGTCGCCTCTACTTTCATAAGGTCTTTGGCGACTAGGTTTCTGATTTTATCCAATTATGAGATTCTTGCACGTCGGCGGAGGTAGTCCATTTCAGTTTCCTCTACAAATGGAAGCAGAAAAATATTGGGGTGTCTTACCTCTTTATGGTGGGACAAATCGCTGTCAAAGGATTCAAAGAAGAGAATTGAGAATTGAAAAAGAGAACCATCGTCCGCGGTGGAGTGAGTCTGGGTAATTAACAAACAAATGGAACCAATTCTTCCTCAATGAATTTAAGTTATAACAAAGACATTTTCTTCACTGATTAAATCAGAAAAGTAGATTTTCTAAATTGTTGTCAAGAATTCAAAGGAAATCAACAAGTTTTAAGGGATTTAACGCCCTTACAAACATTGCTGAAATGGAAATTTTGATTTTCCCATCATTGTTTCCAAGAATTCCGAAGGTTTGATCAAGTTTGAAAAGCTGTAGCGCTCTTTCTGTAGTTACAGATGAGTTGGGAATCATTTGAAAGAACATTTCTACTATTAAAACTAGTGGAGAAAATATAATTTTCTGTATTAGTGTAGGCAAAATAAAAGATAATTATAGAAATATTCATATTTTCTTGATTTGGTTCATACTTTCACGTTTAGATGTCGCACCTTGTAATAAAGTCTACTTTCTTTCAAATTAAATTTAGAAAAATAATACAATGTGTATACAAAGAATTTTATAACCACTATAACGAATACAGGTTTATTTTCCAACCGCATTAGCATTAGCTTGACTTTTAGAGAATGTTGCTGATAAGGGACCTAAATTAATCGATGCCGTCTGACTGTGGGCACTAGCTTGACTGACACCTCCCAATAGTCCACCTCCTGCTGAAGCTGAGGCACTTGCAGATGAACTAGCGCCGCCTCCATAATTGCCATGACCACTTGGATAACCATAACCTGGATAACCATAGCCCGGCCCATAACCTGAACTAGGATAACCTCTCCATCCAGATCCATGGAAATGTGGATGACCACCAGGATACAATCCGAAAGGTTTCCTGGGACCACCCTTCCATCCTGAATATCTATAACTTGAGTAACTTTCGTATCCACCACCACCATACCCTCCAAAGCGACCACCTAAATCAAACATTTTGGTTTTCTCTGCGAACTTGACATTAATTGCAATTAAAACTCACCCGAAATTAATCCACTTAAAGTAAATAGCACAATTGTAATTACTGTAACCTTTAGAAAAGAACTCATGTTGATTTTTCGTCAAAAAATTTAAAAAAAAACGAAAAAATGTGTTTTTAAAGTTCACAAAATATTTTCTGTCTGTTAAATAATATATCTGGCTATTATATAGGTTTGTCGAGTGTTATATTCGAGTGGGAGGTCAAAAATTACCCAAACACTTACTAATTAGTATGTCAAAACTGCCAAAAAGTACCGGACGCTAGTTGCTTGAGCAAACATTGATACGTTGTGGATTTACCAGACTTTCAAGGTCGAACAGGATAAAACCAAAAAAACATTATTCAAAAACTGTTTTAAAATATTAATAAGTTAATTACACATTAGTTGCTAGAAATGCGTGTACATAGAATTTACAAAATGTTGTCCTTACAAACACTCTGTGAACGGAGCGATAAAAGTGTTCAAAAAGCTAATTTGTGCATTGTTCTCAACGCATAATCTCAATTTCTTTTAAAAGACGGTTTCATTTTGCCGTTATTTTTTTGTTATCACGTTGAACCTATCCTATTACGTAAATTTCGTTTAGCCTCATAGCGTGTGCTAGTCGTCGATGAGCACCATGTGGCCGTGGACGGTCGCCGACTGATGGTAGCGGCGACGCGATGCAAAGTCCTCGTTGTCTTCGTTTAGCTGCGCCGATGTCACGTCGATGTTGCGATGGATTGGCGTCACGACGATCTGTTCATACTCGTGTACTCGTTTTCTGTTAAGTAAATATTTGTTTTTCTCAATAATATTCATATATACTAACATCGCATAATCATCACGTTTCATGGAACGAATTCACTTTAAATGTATGATGTAAACTTACCCAAAGCAACGCATTAATGCGTATTTAAGCCACTTGAAGAAACGGAACTCAGCAGCTAGACCTGGTTTCACAGCTGGATTCGTCGTGCCAATGTAGAGCCAGACTAGGAATACGGCGAGGATGCTCGCAAGTGCATAGTACCAGTTCACCAGGAACATGATAAGGAGTTTTAATGCCGCGCCGAAGAGAGAAAACCAGCGATTGCACAATGCCGAGTACCAGTTCTTCGGTTTGGAATGGATGTGCGTCTTGGGGACTATTGGTGTGACTTCGCCGTTTTCATCTGGTGTTATGGGTGAATTCGAACTGGAATCCGCCTTTAAAACAAGATGATTTTCTTAAGACATTGTATGGTACGGTGTGACTCATGTGTGTGCTTAGAATCTCAAAACATACCCTTGACAATTTGTGCTGAGTCCGCTCCGGAAACAAATTATCCAAATCATTACCATCCCCCAGCGGCGTCGTATTCGTTCCGTTCTGCGACGGCTTCCGCCGCACGAACCTCTCCTCGCGCTGATGCTGCAGATCGAACGTCTGCGCCAGCGTAAAGTACGAATAATCGATGCAGGCATACGTAAGCAGGTACGGCATGGTGACGATAGGCGCCAGCATGTTGATGTTGCCCACGAAGATGAACGTGAGCGTGACGCAGGCGACGACGGCCATGGCGTACAAAGGCACTTTGTTCGGGCCGCGCCCCATGCCCAACACGCCGATGCCGGGTATGACGCTCTCGAGCGCGATCGACTGCAGCACGCGCGGGGTGCCGTACATCGCGCCCAGGCAGCTCGACATCGACGACACGTACAGCCCGGCCAGCAGGAGCACGCTCACCGCCGACACCTTCTCGGCGATCTGGAAGTCCGTCAACAGGACGACGCGCGTGCACGTCGCGCCCAAAAACATCACGAAGACGAGGTAGAGGAATGTGCCGGTGGACAGGGCCGACAGCGTGCCGTTGGGGATGTTCGTCGACGGCGAGCGCAGATCGCCGCTCATATTGATGCCGGCGAGGATGCCGGTGATCGTCGGGAAGAACACGCCGAAGACCGTGAACCAGCTATAGCCCTCCGTGTAGTTCGACCAGAGGTTTTCGTGGAAGTTGCCGCTTAGCCATCCCGTAAATCCGCTTTCTGATGAATTTAAAGACAGAATAATTTAATTATTATAAAATGATTGTGGATGAATTAATAGCAAACTAAAATGCAGTCGGAGATTAAGGGAAAGTATGTGTATGTGTATAGATGTGTGAAAATATGTATGTTTGTGAATATGTATGTGTGACTATATGTGTTTTTACATGGCACATGATACAGATTTTCGATAACAGTAAGTATCGATACTAATATTTGATTCTTTCGAATCGAATTTCAAAACTTTTGATACCAAAAACTGTTTCAAAATTTATTAAAAAATAGAAAATAAATTACCTGCTTCCTCATGCGTAAAACTGCCAACCATAAAGTCCAGTCCCGAAAGAAGTAGAATCAGCAGGAGAACGAACTGAAGTTTAATCACCCATTTCACACCAGCCATGTTGATAACGCTCAGTAACATGACAGCAGCGCCGGCGATGCTTCGTACAACCCATGGATAATCGCCAATTGATAAAAGCAAGGCAATGGACTCACCAAAACCCAAAACGTTGAGTGCACAACCCACAGCCTGTATAAAATCGCTTATTAAAAATGCACTTTATCGAGTTACCATTGTCTTATGTTTACCATTAAAGCAATTTAGTGTTAAATGTTCAAAATGGTTTATTTAATCATACAATGCTTATTGTTATCATCAGTTATCCGTTGAAAACTGATGACAACAATAATAAGTTATTGTACGATTTAACAAACCATTGTTAAAGATAATTTCTTTAATTTCTCAATCAATTCGTGACTGATTAAATAGTTAATATTTACCTGTCCAAAACAATAGAGAAGTCCTAAAGATCCACCGAATCTTGAACCCAAAACATGTGCGATGAGGAAGTAAACACCACCGCTTTCTATGCGACATCTTTCGCATATTCCTACTGCTGATAGCACTGATATTAAAGCCACAAATACTGAAAGAAAATAGTATTTTTGTAACCTGTTTTGTAATCTTATGATTATTGATTAAATGAATTTAGGAAATTACAAGATTCTCTCTCTATTTTCTATTTGTTGATCTATATAAGTCTAACCTAATATTTTGCCTCCCAAATCGCCGTCACTTTTTTACACTGACTTGGACATCTCTCTTATTATTTAATCAAAGATCTATGGTTACATTGTTAAACCAAGTCAAATCCAGACAACTTCATATAGTGATTGTTGCCTACGTTTGACGGTTTCTAACACTGCGTCATTGAAAACTAGTCACAGGTTACTAAAGTTTAAAAAAAAGTTGCCTCATGTTTGCCTTGATAATATATTAAACAAATTCCATGTGTGTACCAGAGATAATAAGACCTTTGACGGTTGTATGAAAACTGATAAAACTTAGACAAACTAAGTAAAAAAATGTAATGAAACTCACCAGTAAATAAAACTATTAACACAGCACTAATGATACCAGCTTGTGCTACAATCCATCCAGATCGAAGAAACACAATCACACCAAATATGTTAATCAAACAGGAGGTGAAAACACCATCCCAAGTACCGAATAAAACCCTCTGTGATATGAAAAAGTTTGATTTCCACCAAGGCACATCTCCCTAGAAACATGCAAACAAAATTGTATAAAATGAAACATCCTCATGTATAAAATGAAACATCGTTTTATTCAATAAGAATAAGACGTTGTAAATATTCCAAAGATAAACAAAAATTACCTGTTCCTCTGCAAATATTTCATTAGCTCCAGATGCTTGGTGTCCACCTGCTGCATACTCATACTCATTGCCCAAATCCACGAAACCGACGTTCCCACGGGAACGCGTTGCATTCTCCCCTAGGCCGTACCTACCCCAGTCGACGTTTTGCCGATTGTTCTCCATCCTCCTACGTACTGGTGAATCACTACGATGCACGAATCCGTCTAACAGATGTGCGTCTAATCATAACAAACGCGTTGTTTTACTGTAGTTTTTACGAGTGGATCGCTATTTCGAGCCGATCATGACTGGATACGATCGCCGTGTGCAATTTCCCATCGATATACCGTCGGTTATTCGCACTTTATCAAACTTTTATCGAATTGATTATCACATCATCGCACATATTTTGAATGGCCCAGCACATCAAATGTGAGCGTGTAATGACATCATTGTACGATCATTTCGTATTCGCACGCACGCTTAGTCTCGCTGATTTGCATAGAAAGTTGAGCTCGGTTGTTTTCGACGTGCCGAATGTACGCTTCTTGCCGCTTTCTGTTTGGCAGCTTGACAGCGTGGTTTTTAAGGTTAGGAATTCGGGATTCTCAAAATATATAACTGGCGTATGGTTGGTTGCCTATGTTAATATGAAGTTTTCAATACTTTTCTATTTTGAAATATTTTCAGTTCAGTTGTCATAACTAATTTCATACAATTTCTTTAATTTTGCAGATGGCAAAAATATTTAATGTGCATACCTAACTTGAATATGCTGTCATTTTTTCACTCGACACCGTGAGGCAAAGCGTACAGCAGGGTTACCAGATGTCCCTGTTTTTATGAGCTTTCCTACTGCCATTCAAGTCATTTTTCTGACAGCGAAATGTCATTATTAGACGTAACTTTTATCAGTTATAATATCAATTCTAAGGAATTAAATGAAAAAGTGTTGTCCGAGTACAGTCCTCTTAATGGTAAGCTGTAAATAATATAATTATAATTAGAATAATAGCACACAAATTAAATAGGCAAAATCATTTAATGAATAGTAATAGAAAAATTACAATAGTCCTTTTTCTTATTAGTATTACACTGTCGCGATTCATCAATCAGGTTGAGGATGTCTTGTATGTATTGCAAAGAGTTGTAAAAGTCTGTAGAATTGCTATGAAAGAGATTTGGAACAGAACTCGTTCAACATCGCATGATTCATTATTTTTCCGCGCAATCAAATATGTAATCATCAATTAAGTAACATTGTTTTAGTTTTTAGTCTGCCATCAGGTGCCTCACACACATACACGGCGTGCCCAATTAACGATACAACACGTCTTTGTTTCCTAACGATGCATTCATCTCATCCGATAGTTATTTAATTAGTGTATTCATTCTTTTTTCGCAACTAAAATCTCACACATTAGCGTTTTTATTTTTCGTTTACCAGGCTACACATTATTCTCATAGTGGGGAAAGTTGCGCACAATTAAAATGCATGTTACACTTTGATACAAACCAAGCGTCGGAAAACAACACGACGTTTGCCTATTAAATTCATTTCGGTATGCGCTGAGTTTTGCTTCACGTTTACAGTAATTGCTCCATTTCTGCGTTACTTATTTCGGTTTTCATTTCTTGTATGCGAGTGTATTTCTTATGTGTGTGCGCGCGTGCGTATGCAATTGTGGGGGGTGAATGTGTGTGTCGAGAAAAATTAAGATTTCGCACGCTCGTTCCTCTCTCAGCACATGCAGCCGCCCTCCGAGTCGTTCTGATGGTTCTGCAGCTGTGGCTGCGTTTGCAGGTCGACGGCTGGTTGAAAAAAAAAACAAGGTTAAGAAAATAACCTAACCACAATTTTGCGCTAGTCTCGCCTGTTTAGGGGTTAGATTAGCGGGAGGGGTATCTACAAGCTCCGCTAGCAAATAGAACACAACACAACGATACAATACATCAATGAGCAAAAACTATGAACGGAAACAAAAAACGGTTGTAAAACAACAATTAGATATTTTCAAAATCTGTCAAAAAACGGTGGCAGGATTATCTATTAACACCTAGTTCTATTCATCTTAATTGCTAGCTACGTTATATATACTTATACATTCGAATTGTTGCTTTTATCATTTTTTTGCTGTTATAAAAAATTATTTACATCATTTTAAACCTTTGTTTCGCCGTTTTTTTTTTGGTTTTGATTAGTTTTAAGTTTTGATATACAAATCGTTCTGATATACAAATCATTTTAGACACAATTCAACTCAATTTCACGTAAAATATATTAAATGCAATAAATATTAGAGTTTTTACTTCATTTTTTCAGTTGAACTCTTATTTCAATAACGTTCACGTTGTTTTTTTTGTTGATTAAAAAATTATCAATATACCCAAGGCACGAATACTTTTCATTTAAGGTTAAGTAGAAATCCGGACGCTGTAAAAATCGCCTTGTTTTATGTTTTGATTAGTTGACTTAGGTTAGGTATTAATTAGTTAGGTTAGGATTGCACCGGAATGAACTGGTTTCTCCCACTAAGGGCGGCAAGTTGGTGTTTCGCTCTTGATCTCCCTGTTCTTTTTCTCTCGCTTACTCCACCTCCTCCCGTTTTCGTTTAGGCGCAGAAAAACAAAGGAAATAAAATCGTCACTAGCATGCACAGCCTCCATCCGGATCTTTCGCCTCGTTGGGCGTGTCTTTCAAGACGACTTCTTGCACTAGAGGAAACAAATTGAGGAAAATACGCAGTCAAAAAACATAATGATAAAAAATGTTCGTAAAAATGAAAAAAATATCGTATAAAATGAATAAATGTTCATATAAAATGAAAAGCAAAAGTAAATCGAAAAAGAAAATTCATGCCAATAGCAGTAGCTCATGCTACACGTGCACATATGCATGCTCGATCGAAATTTGGTAATTTTGCGTTGTTTTTTGCTTGGAAAATTTGCTGAAAAAAGGATACTATCTTCTGGGGGCTTATTCTCCGTTGAGTCCATGCCTGGCAATGCGGCGGCGACGCGTCTAAATAGCTAAAAAAAAAGTATTTTTAGCAATTTGAATCACCTTTTCTGAAAGGAGAATGATGAAGAGGAATAAGGTGAATCCAGTTGAAAGTTGAATTCACGATGCCAATAGGACAAATTAGAATTGACGTAGCGAAGTAGGAAATGTAATGAAACTATTATTTGCTCCACTTATGGATTCTATCGCGTGGCTTTATTGTCTGTTTTACCGGCAAGCTGTGACTCGGCACCATTTATACAATATATTATTAGCAGAATTATCGTTTCATTTTTCACTTTTGGCATTAGCCATCTGTCCAGTGTCTGGGCGGACAACTGAACAGGTAACCGAAGCATTTGAAATTACGTAGACCACGATGATAATATTTTACATCACTGAAAATAAATTCCTATAACATAGGAAATCTGCTAACCCTGGTGCACAATTTGACATACTGTGTCGAGTGAGTCATAAAGTGTAATCGAAAAATAACAGAAAATTCAAGCATGCGTTATTTCAAAAACTGATGTAATAATGTTCCACCAAATATAGTACTTTAAATAATTAAGAATAATTAATTTAAAATATCCCATATACAATTTCTTCAAAAATAAACAACCAAAAACCTCTGCTCTACTTTTTAAAAAGGTTTCAACCTTCAATTAAGGTTAACGATTGCACGATAACACTGCATAACCTTTCCCAATCTTTTAATTAGGTTAATTAAAGATTGCGGAAAATTCAGTTACTTCAAATTTTCACTGTACATATTTCAGTAAAATTTACATTTAAATGATGAAACAAAGACTTAGATTAAACGTACCTGCTTAACATTGTATCCCGCTTTCGCACTCGTCTCGATGAACATCACATTCAACTCCTTCGCCTTGCGCTCTCCCTCCTCGGTTACGACCTGCCGCTTATCGGACAAGTCCGTCTTATTGCCGACGAGCATGATTATCACGTCCGTGCCGCGCTCCGTTCGCACGTCATCGATCCACTTGGAAGTCTGATGAAATGAGTTGGCATCTAAAACATGAAAAAGAGAAAAAATATGTATACGGAATGCACACGTAAGCAGGCAGATAGATGCCCGTGCATCTATCTGCCTGCGAAACGAAGCCAGTCGTAAAGTCAAGAAATACCGGCGCATTTCGTTTGTTTATGTCAATATTTTAGGCAATCACTGTCGACGAACGACATTTACGGCTTTTTTTACTCACTTGTTATATCGTAGACGACGACGGCGACGGTGGAATCGCGAATATACGATGGAATGAGTGACCTAAACCGTTCCTGGCCGGCAGTGTCCCATAATTGCAGTCGCACCGTCCTATCCTCCAGATACATTGTCTTAGAGAGGAAGTCGATGCCTATCGTTGCCTATTATAATCATAGAAAATACACATTTAGATTTATCTAGAGTACATTATGACTTAATTGTTTTATAACTATGCAACTTGCTGGAAAACATGTCTTTGTAATCAATCCGTATTTGTTTTTGAAGTATAAAAATCAAAACAATTTGAATATCTTTTCTTTTAATTTAACTCTTGAGTTTTTTTTTCTAATTTCTGTGGCGCTTCCCTGAGGCTCGCAAAAGTTTAGCTTGCGGGGGACCGCGTCTCATTTGTGCTGACCGCACAATAAAGCAATTTCCCTTTATTATCAGGTTGTGCTATGGCATTTCATTATTCTCGAGGTGGAACATTCAATGAAGTCGTTTATAAATATCAAAAAACTTTTATCACCAGGGTTGCCAGCATTGAAGGACTGTTCATAATGCCACCAGACAATGAGAATAGATTTCCCTATTTTGATGTTATTTCGAAATTTAAACGAGGTACATTTCCGACCATCGCACCTCACACTCAACATGATTTTTTCCAAATTTCTACGTGTAATTTTTAAACTTAACCTTCAATTTTATAGGTTATTGTGAACAAGATTTTATTACTATTCTTCAAAATAATAATCATAAACATGGAAAAGAAAAAATCGCTTAAACGAAAAAACATCACGATGGATATTAAACTTGGTATAATAAAACGTTTTAATAATAGTGATTCTGAAACACAGATAGGAAAATTAGGCTCCAACGAGTGAACAATACGTCCAATTTTGAATACACCTTTGGGAGGAATTATAGCCGATACAAGATCCGTAAAATACAAAATTTCACTTTGATTACCAGCTTAAGGTTAATAATCCGTAAGCTTTTACGATGTATTCCTTTTTGACAGTCATATGATTTGACGTTTATAAAGCTATAACAACGCTTTATTATTTTGTGTCGTTTTATAATTTTTGACCCTGCAAAAAGTAGACTGCCCCTTAAAAATAAGTATCAAAGAAATGTTTCACGTTATAAAAAGCAATGTTATTACGATTAAACAATTCATACAGTAATTTTCATTTTGAACATTAGAACCTACCCAGGAATGAATATGAATACCAGGTTATGTTTAATAAACCGTTGACCTAAATGATGTATTCCGACTGCCTTTGACGTTTAAAAAGCTATAACAGCACTTTTTAGTTATTTTGCGACTGCTTATAAATCTCAAATCAATTTTTCAAAATTAAAATAAGAATGTTATTTCATTTGAGCAATTTAAAAGATTTAGTAAATTAATGATGTTTAAAAACAAACAATGACTCAACAATATAAAAGTTAATCTAACCCCCTATTTACAAGCTTTGCATTATTAGCCATAAACATGTCAAATTAACAACTGTCAAATCGATAAGATCAACCAAAATACTGAATCATTTTATACTCAGCAGGTTGCATAGTTTTCAAGTAACAAAAGTCTTTAACTCACCTGATAAGTATTATCAAAGCTATCATACATGAATCTAGTAATCAGCGATGTTTTCCCAACTGTAAGAAAACAAATTTTGTTTAGAAAAGTCAAGAGACTTATAGTAGGCTAGCGTGTGGCTAATAGTTATTGATTTGCATGCATGTGAACTATTGAAAAACCTTCCCACATGTACAATCCATACCCATGTAGGCATAGGTCAATTTTGATTAAATTTTGACAGTAGGCGGCTGCTGGAAGAAGGTCCCAAGAGGGCAGCAGGAGGGCGGCCGGTGCCAAAGGGCAGAGACCTTGCCCTCGCACGAAAAGGAAGTCACACCTATGCATAATTGATATACCCACTAATACGCCGCCCCCAAGGCTATTGATCCGCGGTCATTTCGTTTTTTCTGCCACTCGTTCACGCACAAGTAGACACGGACCGACGTGTTTGTGAAAAAAGAGCGCAAACTCACCGCTTTGTTCGCCGAGAAACACCAGCTTGAACTTTCGCAGCGGATTGCCGTACTCCGACGACGTGGTCATCTTCGCGGTGGTGGCGTTGTCGCGTTGGCGGCTGGAGCTGCTGTTTTTCAGTGGCGGTCGGCAAATGAGGCGGTTGTGTGGAGGCGAACGTCCGCTTCTAGGGGCGCGAGACGGTGGCTGTTTGTTTTAGAAGTGAGGCGGCGGGGCGCGATCTTCGACGAGACGCACTCACGGTGTATCGTCCAACCTCAGATTGTGTGGCGAAAAAAACACGTACGAGAAAACAGAAAGTGACAGCGGATAGCCAGGCACAGTCGAGAGTGGTGTTTTGTATGTCGTCGTTGTCTGTGCTGGTTGGCGGCGGCGAACGCGCCACGGCGGCGATTCTCACCGTATGCGGCGCATGCGCATTTAAATCGCACGCACCCACACAGTTTGAATACTTCTAGAAAGTTGCACATAGTGAGAAATGTCGTATTATTTTTCTGTGCAAAGTTCTAAATAAGCACACAGATTACATTACATTCTAACCTATTTAAATATATACTTTCCTTGTCATCTTATATACTTTGTAGATAAAAGTACGATTTTTTTCAGTTGATTATAGTTAATCTACAAAAGAGGGCGTTAAATTTGTTACTCAAAAATAAAAGAACAAAATAAAATGAACGAACTCGTTATAATTTATAGAAAAGGCTATGTTAAAAAATGGAATTATAAATTACAAAGATGTAAAATTCTAATTATATCTTTATTCTGACTGTAGGCAACCAAACCAACACATTTGCGAGAAGATATTTCATAAAATACTATGTATTATATTTAGCTGTAAACTTATATTCGTTATTATCAATTTCTATACTTTGCTGATAATAATTATTTATTTCTGTTTATTATATAAAGGAATAAGAGCATAGGCAACCCAAATATCGATGATCCCAGGGTCTTCTCCGCTGTCGACTGGTGCCGAGAACGAACGACGGTATTTGACAACTCGAACTTTATCGAGGTTTGCCAATATTTCAATTAAAATGACAGCGCAGATTCCAGGATCGATTTGTGAATTCACACGAAAATCAATCGACGGTAATGCACACTACGAACATCATCGAGACTTGCCAATCCTATTCCTACGCTATTCAAGGATGAATTCGGGGATTTACACGTAAATTTCTTGATGGTAACGTCGCTGAAGTTTTAGATCTGATAATCTGAAGTGTTTAATCATGAAAATTGGCTTGTGGATTCTCCCTAACGCGTTAGGTTCAATATTAGTTTGGTTTATAGGGGTTAAAATTTGTTTAGGTTAGATATAAAATTAATAACATTTTCGCATTGTATTTATAGATGGCGCCACTATTTATTAAAACAATGCGCCTAGAGAACTGTAACCAATCATACACAAAGGACGTAAACTGCGATACGGCGTAAACGTCGCGGTCGGTCGCGCTGTTTCGGTTCGCAAAAACGGGGCGCGCAAGCGAGTGTGATACACACGAACACCCGATATATACGCAAAGGGGTTCGGCCTGGCGTAATTTATTCGCACGCAATCGACAGGCGACAGACAACCATCGCTCGTGCGCCCTACATGCCGACTTCGACGACGGCATCGGAAACGAGAGTTACGCAGCGCAGCGATGAGCATCGAACGTGCGACGATCCACCACGTCCACCGGTGCATCGCGACGACGACCAGTTGAAGAAACATTGTTAACCTGTGAGCGAGCAAAAATCGTGTTCTTGTGTGTGTGTCGTATATGTGCGTCTCGTGTGCTGTAAGTGCTCAACGAGGGTTGGCGCTGTTGGGTGAATCAGCGAACAGGAAACGCGCGTTCCTGCAGGACGGACGTTGTGTGTATGTGTGTGCGTTTAGCGGTCGTTCTCAACCGCAATCAACCGCCTGCTAGACCAACGTTATCAGAGATTACGTACGTATTACAACCACGACCCATAAAATTGCAACAATTTGTAAATGTTGCTGCCTCCGCTGTGTCTCCTGCTTCTTTTCTTCCTCCTCATGTTCCTCCTGCCCCAGTGTGCCTCCTGCTAGTTGTGTTTACTTTATGTCACACCTCTCGCAGGCGGATTTCGCCGATTACAAGTCCAGCATTGTCGCCCCTCGAAAGAGGGAGGCGATAAAGGGGTGGAATTTGTCGTCTCGCCGGCGTACAATGCAGCAAGCACACAATGCGTAAATAGACAGCATCCTCATCGACTGCAGGCGACTCATTCTCGCACACATACAACCTACGACTGCTGTAGATATTCACGCAGCAGGCAAGCAGGCGAAAAGGGCCGGAAGGAAGCAGGCGAACGTGCGCTTTCGCGTGTGGAAGCGTGCGAAAGGTGCGAACAGCAGGCGCGACAATAGCCGCCATCCAACCGAGGGGGGAGGTGCACAAACCAGGGGAAGGCCCGATAGAAACGAGACAACACAACGTACACTGGCTTTATTAGCAATTTGTCCAAGCGCCAGTCAAGCCAGCCGGGCTCGCAGGAAAACGGAACCTGACGCCGACGACCATTCATCATACGCCACCCATCAACAAGTGAGTTTTTGTTCGCTCGTCTTCTTGTTACAATGCAACGACGACGTCGATTACGAGTGGCGCGACGCGCTTATTTCCGCAAATATTTGATTTGTTTAATTGAAACACGCCGGTGTAGCCGTTTATTCGCTGCGATAAGTTGTTTCAACGTATAGGCAACTCAATAGGCTTAATTTGTTTGCACAACAGGTTAATTTAGTCCTGCACCACATGTTTACCTATTTTCTTTCCTTTTTATTATAAAATTAGGTTAAAACAGAACTAATTCTAAGAATATTACTTATCGTGTTCCATTGACATTCTACGGGAAAACGTTGATTAGCAACACGCTTTGATGAATCATTGCATATAGGTTATGAATGAGATAGTTAATGGTTGATAACAGGAACAACAGCTACGTTAACTAGATCAGATTAGGAACTAATCTGAATTCTTAGCTGGTTCTAATTAGATTTTGTAATAGGTTATGCAAAAACTTAAGGGATTTTAAAAATTACATTCACAATATGCTTGTATGTTAATACAACAGAGTAGTTTAGCAAACATGTGGTGCAGGACATGTTTGCCTAGAGTCGTTTCTTTTCTATAATTAAATTGGGTTAAATATTACTAATCATATGTAGGTTACTTAATTAGTTTTGTTTAATTGAACCATTTCACCAAATGATTGGTTTATTTATTTAATTTTCATGATAAAACATTGATTAGCAACATGTTTAAATATTGTTAAGAGCTAACCAACTACAGTGTATGAATCGAGAACTAAATAGTATTTTTACTTGAGCGTTTGGTTATGGAAACACTTTAGGTTATTAGATCTAATTAGATTTCTGAAATAGGTTACATTTCATTTGAGAAAATTTATAATTAACTTCGCAAAATGGTAATTTGTTTACCCAACAGGTAATTTAGTCCTGCACCTTACATTTGCCTATTTTCTCTCCCCTTTTATTATGAAATTAGGATAAAATATAACTAATTAGGTTTGTTTTATTGAACAATTTCACGAAAATTACTGGGTTATGAGTTTACTTTAGATTCCATGACTAAACATTGATTAGCAACTTTTTTTTTGTAAATTATCACAAATAGATTATAAATGAGATTGTTAAGTTTTGATAATAAACCACTGATTTTGAGGGTATTACCCTACCGGTTGCTAGGATATTATGTAGGAGGTTTTTATTTTGTTTATTTATATAGGCAACAAAATCGATTTAAGTTGTTTATAGTTTAATTTATTCCTCCAACGTGCATTGTTCTATTTTTGTATATTTTTTAACGAACTAACTAAACTACTTCGTTAGCTTTTGTTCTATTATTGGCATAGTCCACAAAATTTGCGTAATTCGTTTACTTCATCAACGTAATTTCCATACAAATATGTTTGTTATCGACATATTCCAGTATTTATAGCCAAGTTTCAACAATTTCATCGGTTTAAAAGGCTTACAATATGGAAATTTTAGGTTAAAGTTACTGATATGCGTAGCGGAAAGTCCCAACTGTATTTTTTTAAAGTTATGGTTTCTTTGGTGACTAATACAGTTAGTATTTTACAGTAATGCAAAGACAGGAAACGCTTTCATTTGTCGAATTCGACGAGTTACATGATGAGTTATAGATTTACTTGTAAACATTAGTCATTTATTTCATATTTATTCATTTGAATAAAATTAATACATCAATTAACTAGATTTGGGATCATTTAAAGGTTTGAGAATAATTGAATCTAGTTCAGGTTATTATTTTCACATTTAAATATATATAATAATCTCACATGCATTGGTAATTGATAACGTGAAACAATAACTCTCAGAATTGGATGAAACGTTTTGTATGTGTAGTACATATATTGAAATAATTTTTAAAAATAATGGTATTTTTCGCCGTTTTGCGCTTAAAAAATCGCATGTACAATTTCGGAAAAAATGGGGTTGAGTCGTTGCGATCAAAGGGACATCAATGTTTGAAATATAAACAAAATTGCCTCGCAGACGCAGGAAGAAACCACCATAATCAAAACCGGCAGTATTGGTTGGTTTCGGCAGTGGTATCAAAACTACGTTTTGCAAAACCGCGGTAATCGAGGGTTGCATGTAATAAATTTTAAATAGATAATGGTAATAATAACAGATTAAGTACTAAACTGTTAAAAGTTGTAGAATATGAAAAAAGGGAAATGAGCAGTCGATAGAACAACAGGTTAATCATCAAAGATTCGCAAGCTCTCCCGTTTTTCCCCAAAACTTCGGTTGGGCATTGCGTGTCGGCGACGCGAGAGTAATGCATTACAATCGGTAGTTACGTTGATTAGATTAGATATTCCAGTTATTCGAGAGCAGCAGCGAACTGCACAGACATACGCACGTACACCCGGTTGCCGTGCCCGCGCGCGTGACAATTGCTCACGAAGGATCCGATTGTTGGAAATAAAATACGCGAATTTGAGCGCCAGAGCAGAGCACACTCTAGGGGCGTCGATCCATTTCTCGCGAATTACATTCTACACTTTCATTTGCGACGTGCAACAAACGAAATTGTGTAAGTAGTAACGTAATTCATCATAAACGACGCGTATTTTTTCGCTCGTTGTTTTTTTTTCTGTGTTTTTGCGCACATGGGAGCCGGTACTTTTGGTCGTGCGCACTCTGTTTGTTTACAGCAATTAAACACATCTCGTGCGTGTGCGTCTGTTGGCCGAATAGTTTATGGCAATAAGTGCAAGCTTTCGCAGTTCGCGCTATCGCTCTCTCTGGTTATTATCACTATCGCGGCGCGTTGTTGCTTGTTGCTATTTTAAGTTTTCCAAGTGCACACGCCTCCATGCGCGCCTGATTTCGGAGCGGAATGCGGTGGCGATGGCTGTGCGGAAGGCGGCAACGGCGGTGGTAGTGGAGGCGCGAAGCGTTTGCTGTTTGTTGACACTGCGTTGTGGCGTTACGCAAGCGCCGGCGGCGGTTTTCCATAGTTTAAACATACACGTACATATGCATGCTGGGCAAGTCATAAGCAGAAGAAGGAGAGATAATCGGTGTTTGTTTAAACATGTGTGGTAATGATAACGGCAGTGGCGTCGGCATACATTGGCTGGTTGTGCTGATGGTTTTAACACTTGTTGCGATGTTTTTGCCCGTGCAATATTAGTGCTACATTAAGTTAATTAAAACATCGCCATTGTGTTTGTTTTTTTCTGATACTATAGGTCAGCATCGTGGAGGGCGGTAAGCAGCAGAGTAGTCCCGAGAGCGCCGCCGCTGGCCTGGCACCACCCTCGCCGGACATGGACGACACGAGTAGCAAACGGCAGGCGACGAGGTAACTATCTTTTTCTTTTGCTCTTTGGGTCTAGGTTGCTGACATTATTCTAGAAATGAAATAGGGTAGCCTAACCTAACAGGCTAGTTGAACTTGTGATACTTAGGTTAGGTTACGATAGATGAAATTGGTTGCGTTTTGTTACTTGTCTTTTGCATTTTTGGAATTAGATTATACGTTGTCCTTACGTTAAATTAAGATTAATAGGTGTATTAAAGGATGTCAAAAAGTATCGATATTTCCGTTCGATATTTATCAAAATTTCCGATATCGTTAAGTTTGTTACATTTTAATGAGCATGGACTACTTTGGTTAACTAGCTCTATTATATCTTTTTTTAAGTAGTTAGTCTTCTTAGATACTAATTCTATTGATAAATAGAATAATCCAATTTATCATACACCCCCACCGAGTCAGCAGTTATTGACAGTTGCCTGGAGAAATATTGATACTTTTTGACTTGTATTCTAAATGAGGAGTGTCCTTGGGTCAAATTTGACTCTTATCCGAGGGCCCCCTTTGGGACCTATACTAATATTTCGATACCGACGTGTATCGATACTTACAATCAATTCTTTGGTATCGACACTATCATTGGATACTTCCGATACCAAGAAGTATCCACACTTTTTAAAATGTTTGCACGCATAGTAGATATTAATTATACGTAGTTCAGCTCTTAGGTTATATAGCCTCAGTTTTATTGAGGTTAGGTTAGGTCTTCACTCAGTTAGATTGAGTTAAAATAGGTCTTCTATTAGGTTAGATTAGTATATTTGTGTGAAAATGAACTTAGTTAGCGGCGGCTTGCCGCGTTGTGGAGCTCGATACTCGTTAGATCACCGCAGTTAAGCAACGTAGCTAGGCGTTGGGTGGGTGACCACTTGGTGTCCTCACTCAACAAGTGGCTGCGGCGTCGTCCGCGAACTCCTGATTTCGGGGTAAAAACGCGAATGAAGGTTGGGCGATTCGCTTGCAACGGTCTCCGGAAAAAATCCGTATGCACAAAAAGTTCAGAGCAAGTACCATCAGTAGCGAGACCGGATTGGGCCGGGTGAAAGTTACTATTCCCTTAC
>JAODAC010007865.1:0-14695 GCA_027575185.1 Mimaenictus wilsoni
GAATTACCAGTGATATAAAACACAGCTATAACTTAAATCACAACACTGTATTAGTCACACTAGATATCGAGAAAGCAAGAGTCTGGCAAGAAGGCCTTGTTTATAAACTTATAGAAATGAACTTCCCCGTTAATTTGGCTATCCTCATAAAATCCTACTTGCCGGGCAGAAACTTTAGGGTTAATCACAATCAATCTTTCTCCAGCAAACAACTCATAAAAGCAGGTGTCCCTCAAGGATCTGTATTAGGTCCGAAATTATTCAATCTGTACATAGCTGACTTCCCCAAATTTCCCAACACCTCAACCGCTCTTTATGCTGACGACACAGCCGTATACGCGCATTCGCACAACGCCGTAATTGCTCAAAAACTAGTGCAGTATCAGCTTGACCAAATTGAAAATTTTTTCCACACCTGGAAAATTAAAATAAATGGGGCCAAGTCTGAAGCAAGCATCTTCACAAAAAAACATACACAAAATAAACTATTCACTCCGATTACAATAAATAAAGTTCCAATAAAAATTAAAAACAAAATCAAATACCTCGGTATCGTGCTCGATAGCGGATTAATTTTCAAAGATCACTTTACAAACACCATCCAAAAAGTTCACAACCTCATCCGTCTAGGCATTGTAAATTTGTTACTATCGTATTTTGTTCAGTTTCCTTGTTTTAAGACTGTTGTAACTTCGTAGTCACTGGTTTGGACTCACTTAGTTGACCTTGTGGTTCTCAAGAAATATACGGCACGTTCTTGATATCAAGTTATATTAAAAACTAACAAGCAATTTTGTCGATATGAATTAAGTACTATTCAGTAGGCGAGGTATTTCCCGTCGTACAAATGCTTCGCGTTAATCCGTGAAGTGAATGTGTAGGAAATTAAAAGACGAATTCATTGGTGTCAAATTCCAACTTTTCAGCTCAATTAAAAATATTTATGTTGCGAATTTTATGCGCTGGGACCACTGTGCGGCGGTTTATTATTCACGAAAAATTTCATTAACAAATTTAGTGTTATGTGTACACTTTGCATAAACTATTTTCATCACTTTAAATCATTGAATATCTAAGAGATGACAAACTACCGAATTCCTAAAAACAAAATTCCATGACACTTTCAAAAAATATTTACGATTTTCGTCGTATTAACTGTCGAAAAATGATTATTAATAAAATTAGAAAACATACGTATTATCAACTAATGCGCGATAGTGATAGAAGATGGACCGAAAAACCGGTAATGCGGCTCGATGACTCGATGAATTTCGGTGATTAGACGTGATTAGCATAAACGATTGACAAATTTACGACGCGCGGCGAATGTGCTGTTTTTTTTGTGTGTGTGTGTGTGTGTGTGTGTTCACTGCGTATCTCGACGCTGCTGAACTGAACATTGAACATTGAGCATTCCCCGTTTTATTGCCGCGCGTAATTTACATAAATTACGCTTTATGCCTGGTTCTGTCTAATTGAATTTGGCCACACGCTTAATTTCGAGGCCCCTCGCCTCGTGCCGAACGCCCGCCGCTCTAACGTTAATCTAATTTATTTGATTGCCTTTGGAATACGGATTTCTCTCCGGTGAATTGAAGATAACCACCTTTTAACGCTCTTTTTCACTTCCATCTAGGTTGATGTGTAATCGCGTAGAAGTCTTATCAATAACATGAGCGTTTATTAATTTACTTCGTTTTTGGAAATATTAAATTTTACAAATGGAATTAGGTTAATGCAAATCTGTAGTTTATGTTGTTATTTTTTGGGAGAATGATGATTTATTGACCTGGTATGTACAACGTTCTTATGGAATTTACATATTTGGACATTCTAGAGACCGATAAGAAATTAGTGTCTGAATTCATATACGTTGGTCGAGATGTTTTAAAGTTTTATTTATAAAATAATTTTGGTCTTTGGCCCACCTGGGCAGCACAGTCGGTAGTGCTTGCTCCTGCTTACCACGCAGCCGGACGGGGTTCGAGTCCCCGGGGTGAGCACCCATTATTCACAATTACAACTCACAAAAAATCACATTAATCCACACCTATAAAAACCACACAACAAGAAATCAACCACTCTTCAAAAATCAACATCCAACATCAACAATCGCAAAAACAAAAAATCAACCACTCTTCAAAAATCATCACCCAACATCAACAATCGCAAAAACAAAAAATCAACCACTCTTCAAAAATCAACACCCAACATCAACAATCGCAAAAACAAAAAATCAACACCCAACATCAACAATCGCAAAAACAAAAAATCAACACCCAACATCAACAATCGCAAAAACAAGAAATCAACCACTCTTCAAAAATCAACATCCAACATCAACAATCGCAAAAACAAAAAATCAACACCCAACATCAACAATCGCAAAAACGAGAAATCAACCACTCTTCAAAAATCAACATCCAACATCAACAATCGCAAAAACAAAAAATCAACCACTCTTCAAAAATCAACATCCAACATCAACAATCGCAAAATCAAAAAATCAACCACTCAATTCACATGATACAAAAATCACAATTATAACATGTAATACAAATACGTAATAAAATATAAATCCAGGCTGAAGGACCAGTTTGGTCGATGGCCAGGTCTCGGGACCAAAAATACAATTTTTTTTTGGTCTTTGTTGCGGCGCATTTGAATTTGGTACCAAATTTATTTTGATTTTGTTGGCGCTGCCTGCCTTAACTGATAAGACGCCAGGTGAGCGCTGGACCGACCACGATCGCATACATTCATTAGAATTCGTATTTTGGCCTGCAAGTAAGCAGTAATACATTCATTTCGTTTCTGATCAGTCTTGCTGCGAGTTTGCAGTAATATTTCGTCTCTGATCAGTCGTCCTGCAAATAAGCATTTTCCTTGGTAATCTTGCCAAATATATTTGTGAGATTTTTTGTACCACAATATATGTAAATACATGTAATGAAATATATACAAATGAATGAGATTGAGATACAACGAGGAGATCCAGGCGGAGGCGGCAGCTGGCGTCGGTGTAGTCGGTGGAGACGGCCGGTGAGGGACATGGTGAAGACTCTCGGTACGGCTGACGCTCAGGTGGCGACAGCTGGTGTCGGGCTCGCTGTTGGTGGATGCTGATGACTGAATGTGTGAAGACTGGGTGAAGAACTGAACAGACCTGGTTGATGGTGTCGAGTTGTGGACTATATATATATATATACCAGGTGAAAATGCTGACGCGACCATTTCTTTATTTCGTCACATCAGAACACGTGGTCGCGATCACGCTGCGCTGTGCCGATTTAGAGATGTCAACATTTTCGATGTTTAGTCTCGGCGGATGTTGATTACGTGCAGATTATGGTTTGTTGATGTTAATTGTGATTTGATGATATTTATTATTCTGGTTTATGCGGCAATGGATTGTCGCCACATATTCTTCAATTTGCGACTGATACTGTCATCATCACACATGCTACTAGTCATCCTAAAGCAATTCCGGCTATGCAGGATCTCGTTCAATAAGTGCTGGTTTGGTTTGGAAAGTGGCGAATCGAAATAAACGCAAACCAAACACAATGTATTATATTCAATCATCGTTTATCAGATCATTCACCCACACTAACTATTAATAATGAATTCGTTGAGCCAAGGAGCAACGTCAAGCAAAATACCCTGAGCCATTATAGTAGAATTTTAAAACCCTTTCATGATCAACATGAAATTAGAATCATGCTCTAAATAAATTAAATATAGACAACTTTTATTGGCACATTACTTTCCCTCCCCTTTCCATTACATACATTCCTTATAATAAGTAACAAGTAAAACTTAATATACTAAATACTATCAAACAAAAATTGTTTAGATAAGTATCATTTCAACAAAAAATAATCAAACCCGCTAAACTTTTTTTTTGAACTTTCACTCCCTATCCTTACTCCGGACTCCTTCTGCCTGGCGTTTCCCTCCTTCATTCCCTAGGTTCCTTCAAATTGACGCCTCCCCGTAGTTGATGGTAGGTAGGAGTCCAGTCCGCGTTGTTTCCTTCCGCTTTGTTATCACCTTCAAAATTGCCACCCCTCTTCCATCCTCACTCAGCCACTCTTTCACTCCCCATTTTTCCCCTGGCAATCACGCGTCCACTCCTCAATCATTCCTTACAATCACTCCCAACAGGAATCCCTCCCCCTTCCACATAGGATACACCTGACATATTCTCCCATCTCCCATCCACACCTTCCATCACCTCTCTTCCGATCCACACCGTGCTCTAGCTATCAGCATTTTATCCGTCACATTCAGCTCTGTATCGCCAATCTATCTGGGTCTCATCCCGATTGTCTGCACTGCTTGGTATAGTGAATTATATAAATAAATTAAATACTAAATATTAAAATAACTTATTAAAGACTTATCTAAAGGAAACACAGACGATCCTCCGTCAAAATATCCTAAGCCTGATCTGTGCACAGCTCTTAAAAATTCGTTGATTTAAAGAAACAAAAATTATGCAAATTGTACGCATATTCTTAAGTTTACAAATGTAATTTTGCATAAACCAATAAAAATGTCTAGTCAATTATATTTTATCACACATGGGTGAAGACGCAACTAGCAAACAACGGTTTACAACATTAATAAACCGAAAACAAAACATATAAAAACGAAACTGGAGCATTCGAGGTGATTCGAGGCGTGTTTAACAATTTATAACCAAGTTCGTACATAATTTGTAACGGCCCAAAGTAGTTGCTAGCTTTTGCTTTGCATAATTTTGCTCGTAGCTTTTAGTTTGTGTGTTTAATTGGTCATTCACAGACTACAAAACTGTGCTGTATATAAACATCTGCCACCAGAATGGTCGTTTCTTTACAGTCATGAATGTTTAATTTCATAGCTACTAAAAAAATTCCTCAATATTTACAAACGTCCTTTCCCTCCAAGACATTAATGCATTATATTTTCAAAGACCACACAAATATCAAAATAATTTAGACGTCAATTAACAATTCGTAAATAAATAATTAATTCAACAACTTTATCGACTTGAATTGATCAATCTTTAGGGCTAATTAGCCACTGGTTCGTGGTCGAATGAATTAATTTAATTAGTTTTATTTCTTTCTTCGGTAATAATGCACATAAATCGTCGTGGATCCTGCTGGGTGATTGTAATTATGCGTTTTTCTTGAAGTTTTATTCGTTTTCACATTTAGAAATTTTAATTTAATCAAATTTACTAGTCGTTTCTTGAGTTATAAACGTTGTCGTTCTATGAGTTGCTATTTAGTAAATTTTTTAATTGTCAATTAGTTATTACTGAGAAAAGATACTGGGATTTGTATTGTGGAATTGATTTTGTACCACAATACATCTTTACTCCTTCATTTTTATGTATTTTATATAAAAATGAAGGAGATTCGCATGGAGATCCGGGGAGGCAGCAGGTGGAGGTGAACGGCTGGCGCTTGTCGTCGGGGCAGGTCGTGGATGACGTCGGAGTAGCGGATGACGAAGACCGGTGACGAAATCACTGGTAGCGACTGCTGGCGACGGAGTAGTCGGTGGAGACGGCCGGTGAGGGACACGCTGAAGACTCTCGATGACGGCGGACTCTCTGGTGGCGGGCTCGCTGTTGGTGGACTTCGATGTCGAATTGACTCGGACTGACAGAGTGAAGGTGATGGTGGATTCGTTGTTGACGATGGCCTCCAGGTGATGACGGCTAGCTGCTGAAGATGATGTCGCAGGTGACGACGGCTTGCCGATGCCAGAGTCTTGGATCGACTGACAGAGTGGCTGTGCTTTAGTTTGAACTTTAATTCGTCCGAGCGGAACGCGTGGTCGCGATCTCGCTGCGCCGTGTCGATTTTGAGGTGTCAGCATTTCCGATGTTTAGTCTCGGCGGATGCCTGATTACGCGCAGATTATGGTTTGTTGATGTTAATTGTGATTGTGGTTTGTTGATCTTATTATTTTTTGTGCGGCAATGGATTGCCATCACATTATAAATTTCCTTTTTTATAAAGATCTTTTTTTACGCTCCACCATTGAATGCCTAACTCATAACTAACATACAAAAAACATTTAAGGAACCTAAGATATGCATGATCCCTTTCATAGCCCATACCTAACGACACTTGTATTTTGTTTTTTGTCCTTGACATTTAAAATGTTTGGTCTTCAAATTGCTATACTGTAGATCATGCACACTTGTGAAGGGGTGTCTGTTAAAGCTCCACACCCTTTCCCCTCAATCGCAGAGAAATATATTTAATTTGGCCACCGTTTAATAAATATTGCTTCAACTTTCCGATTTCCTTCTCTTCTGATGCCTCCTCTAATTTCTCCTCTTCTAACTCCTTGGTATTTCTTTTGTCCAGGGGTTTAACAGGAGGGACGGGCGATTCTTTTTTTTTCACAAGCTGATAGGCAATTTCAAGATAATTCTAAATTTGTTTTAATTTTGGAGTTAGAACAAGTGAGGCTATTTTTTATTGAATTTTAAGTAAGTAATTTCAATGATTGTCTAAAATCGCGGACCTTGCTGTGCTTTTTACGCTATAATTAGTAGCGGTGATTATTCAGCGGAGATTTTACTGCGGTGAATTTACTGGCTCCCATTTAATATGTAATAATATTAATTGTAGTCATACATTGGCTATAAATAATTTAATGCTGCTACTATTGAACAAGAACGCTGCGGCGCGCCGGGGTGACGAAGAACTCTCGAAGGAGTCTCGTTTCATAACGACAGGTTGCCTACCCGTCGGCGCACCAGATGCAGATGATGGAGACACACGAGTGTACTTGGTAGGTGACTGTATATAGAAGATAAGAAAGAAGACACACGCAGATATATACACAAAAAATCAACAGACTTTATTCGTCAACGCTAAGATGAAGGCGCGGGAGTTCTCTTCTGTCAGGAGTGATCAGCTTCAAATATCACGCCCAAAGTTCTCTTCACGAAAAGGCTCAGTATCGGTTCACGCAACAGACCAGTACGGATTCAGACGAATCGCAATGGCGACCGGAACGCATGTTTCACATATGTTCGCGAAACTAAGCAACTCTACGATCAAAAACGGGTTATTAACGACGACCTCACGCTACGGTGGTTCAGCAGCCAGTCCTGATCCTTGCGCAGCGCGGAGCCTGTGCAGGAGCACGTCCTAAGTGCGCAGCGCAGGCGCGGTTGAAATTAAATAAGCGCGACAATTTCAAAAAGCAGTCATTTCCGTCACACTACGAATAGCAAAAAATTCCAAAAATGTATTTTACCTTCAAACGATCCTCCATCAAAATATCCCGAACCCTTCCATTTCAACTTCTTGAGTAGATTAAAATAGATTATTAAACTTAACAAGTACGTACACTACATGTATTACTTTCTCGAGTTTTCACCCTTTTTTTGCTTTCAGCCTTCTTCATCCATCCGCAAATTTTTATAATTACTTCGTTAAGTACTAAATACCGAATTTATTATCATCAAATCGTCTCGTTGCTGAACGCTTGCACATCCCGCTTGTAATAATGGAAAAAATGAGAGGGTTGTCCCTTTCGAAAATTGTAACCGACCACTATCTTCGTTCGCATTTATCACACGTGTGTTTAGGTTGTGAGGAATTGACGCAATTAACCAACTTCCGGAGTGGACATTAATATACCGGTTTGTTCGTACGTGTAATGCGCTCTTTTTTCCCTTCGCTGCTAGCCGTCGAAGGTCCACTCCACTAACAAGCCGCATAAATATTTTTCCAAGCATTCGGTTTTTTTTTTGTTCAGTTTCCAACGCGTTTTTTTTTTCGCCTTTTACTTTATGAGAAAGACAGCACTGACCCTTTGATAAAAGGCACCTGCTAATGCTCTTTACCTTTGTGGCTAACTGTTCTGTAACTGTAGACGACGGGGCTTTGACTTAAAAGACTTAAAAGTTAAAAGCATTTAAATGATGTCGCTTGAAGCCAGTGGAAGGCACTCGAGCGTAGTGCCTTGACAATAAGAAGCATCCGCAATTTTTAAAAACACACTAACGTTGCAACAGCATTAACGTGTTGTCTCGGGATTGTCCTAAAACGTGTTTGGGAACTTTGGTTAACTTTCACTTTGTTACAATAGGCAGAGAGAAAAAAAAACAATGTAACTGTTGTAATTTGGGAGAAATTTGATGAATGGAAGAATGACACAAATTTAATTAGGAAAAAAAATTTAAAGAATGCTTCTTTTATGGATTTATTAATTAAAGCAGGATAGATTGACTAATAATTCATTTACATAGGTGTATAATTTAGAAAATATGAAACTAATTATTATTAGACCCCTGTTAGATAGGCTATGCCGCTCCAACTTTAGCTTGAACGAAAACATAGCGAAATAGAGTTATGCACCCCACAGTTCCTCACGGGGCTCAGAGTCTTTGATTTTGGCGAGTTACTATCTTTCAGAACCTTTAATGGCATATTCACTTCTCCATAGATCTGTGGCGACAATCCATTGCCGCATAAGCAATATTATATATACCGATACCGGGAATCAAACCCAGAACCTCTGCGTTACCACACTAGTGCGTAACCACTACGCCACGCAATCCATCCCACTAATATTGGTCGATACACTGCTTTATAGATTCGTACCTTTTGCCCTTGTTGAAAGCTCTTTTCTGTTGAATATATACTTATTTGCCCACCTGGGCAGCCCAGTGGGTAGAGCGTTGGTCTATAACACAGACAGACGAGGTTCGAGTCCCCGGGATGGAGAATTCATCAGTTTGAATTAATAATTAATTCACCCACTCACAACATACGCATACGCTAACAAGCTCAGCTCGGACGAAGGGACGAACTGTCCAATGCCGGTTGGTTGTGAAAGCGAGAGCGACGGATAGGCTCTCTCATTTAATAGCGCGCCCAGGTAGAAAAACCGGGTTTGCAACACCCAATGGATAAATTATTTTTTCGGTGTTGTAAACGAGTAACTTAACAATGAAGGTGTGGTCAACCGTACTTGAAAAGTCAAGAGTGGCAATAAAGAATTCGGGGTTTCGGGGTAGACTCGGCTACTTGTCAGCCTACTACTGACAGGTCGTGCCGATGCCGGTCTCGTACCACCTAGCCAATATAGGAAAAGGCGACCTCACAAGCTGCCGACTATGTACGTTAGAGGTGGAAACAACCGAGCACTTACTCTGCTGCACTTGCGCATCCCTAGCACCGGAATGGCTTTCTTTGCTAGACAGCGAGCAGCTAAGTCTTGCTGAATTTAAAGGGAAGTCGATCAAGGAGATCCTAGCCTTTGCTAAGGTTATCTCCGTTATTGACCCATAGTATTGATCCATGCACAATAGATCAAAGCTGGTCGCAGTACCAGTGGCGTCTAACCGCCCAGGATTAAATTAAAAAAAAAATGTAGATTTTAGTATAGTTCTGAAAATACTACTCTCTTATAAATATTAGTAAATATAAAATAATAAAATAAAATAATAAAATAAAATAAAAGAAAAATTAGAAATTTGAAAAGCAGAAAGGAAAAATAAAAGTCAGATTAGTTTCAACCTGTAATTATGATGAAGCATCATCCAATGTTCGGAGGTAGAACAATGTTGAGCTGTTTCTCGCTGGCGCATTACGAACATGGCCACGAAAATTAGCCGCGGCGGAGTTTGGCACACGTAGTTGAACACGAAATTAATTTCAAGTTTCGGTAGCCGCAATACGTAATGTACGTTTTCCCTGTTTGCTGCTTGGCTCTCGGCCTTTACATATCTACCTACCCGTATACCAAGCATGTTAATATAATATTAAACCCACCGCATGCTTGCTCATACACATAATATATAAATGTAGAAAAATATGTACGTTCTATATAAATTTTAATTACAAAATTATAAAATTCATTAGCACGCGCTGCACAGCAGCGCAGCGCCTGGGAAAAGCGTCCGGCAAAATTTCTTCAGCCTACCAGCGTACGTACAACGGCTAAATGACAGCCACGTAGATCCGTTTGTGATTACAAACACAACGGCCGCCGAGCTCTTATTATGTTATCATATTATCCGCTGCTGTAATTAGCGCAGGCGGTAACAAATCACAATACAAATATGGCGCGGGAGACCGGGTTTGTTCCGAAATCACCACACTCGGCGAAAAAAAAAAAACACGAAAGAAAGTAAAACGACGGCACTTCTACCGACGTACGACGTACGTACATATGTATGCAAATGGCGTTGTTAATGCAATTAGAAAAAACGCCATAAAGATGGCTATCATAGAGCGCGCAACTTTGCCGTCATTAATTTATATCAAAACGGCGTGACCATTGTTTCGCTATTAGAATAACGACGCCGACGCCGACGTGCAACACTATTTATTGTGGCTTTGTGGTATATAATTTGCTTAAGAATTAAACTGAACCAGATCTTTTTTTTAAATGTTAATAACGCAGTTTATGTCATAACAATTGTTTTCACATCGAGATCTTTAAAAAAGAGATGAAATTAGCCGATTGGGGAAGCCTACAATCATACATTTCTTCATTTAATTAACTTTAAGTTTGTAAATTTTGAAATTCGAGAAGATTGAGGAGATACTTGAAGTTAATGATTAGAATCGGAGTTATTGACTAGCTCTAGAAATAAATACAGTATAATTTCATAAAAAGTTACGAAGATTTTTAGCGTAAAATCAGATTTACATATATTTTGCATGGATAAAATTTGTGCTCAAAAGTGACGCCAACTTCTTACTTTCTGTAAATTTTGAAATTTGAGGAGATTGAGGAGATACTTGAAGTTAATGATTAGAATCGGAGTTATTGACTAGATCTAGAAATAAATACAGTATAATTTAATAAAAAGTTACGAAGATTTTTAGCATAAAATCAGATTTACATATATTTTGAATGGATAAAATTTGTGCGCAAAAGTGACGCCAACTTCTTACGTCCAGATTGTTTTTATTTTTGTAATGAAGTTGGCAGTTCACAGAAAAGGTATCAGCACAAATTTCTTCGTTTAATTAATATGGGATATTGTAAAATTTGAAATATAAAGAGATATAAACAATAAGCGAGTAGAAAAATTCTTATTGTTATGATTTATATATAAGTGCAGAGCAGTTTAATAAAATTTTGAAGTTTAAGAAGATTTTTAACATAAAATCATATTCACATATATTTGGAATGGGTAAAATGTGTGCTCAAAAGTGACGCCAACTTCTTATGGGTGTAAATTGCCTAAATTTTTGTTAACACAAGTTAGTTTATCATTTCCAGATTACGTTTAGTTTTTGTAATGAAGTTGGCAGTTCACAGAAAAGGTATCAGCACAAATTTCTTCGTTTAATTAATATGGGATATTGTAAAATTTGAAATATAAAGAGATATAAACAATAAGCGACTGGAAAAATTCTTATTGTTATGATTTATATGTAAGTGCAGAGCAGTTTAATAAAATTTTGAAATTTAAGAAGATTTTTAGCATAAAATCAGATTCACATGTGTTTTGAATGGATTAAATGTATGTTCAAAAGTGACGCCAACTTCATATGTGCGTAAATAGCCTAAATTTTGATTAAAACCAAGTATTTTTTCATTTCCAGATCATTTTTAGTTTTTGTTATGAAGTTGGCAGTTGACAGAAAAGGTATCAGCTCAAATTTCTTCGTTTAATTATCATGGGATATTGTAAAATTTGAAATATAAAGATATATGTGTAATAAGTGACTAGAAACATTCTTATTGTTATGATTTCTATATAAGTGCAGAGCAGTTTAATAAAATTTTGAAGTTTAAGAAGATTTTTCACATAAAATCAGATTCACATGCGTTTTGAATAGGTAAAATTTGTGCTCAAAAGTGACGCCAACTTCTTATGTGTGTAAATAGCCTAAATTCAGGCTATCAATCAATTAGTGTGTGATTTGTATTAATGGAAATAAGGGTAATTTAAAGTCCAATCTTTTGGATATTTCATTTTTCTTAGTAATTAATCGAAAAAAATAATTCTCTATAAGTTTGTACCAAATTTAATTCTGAATCGATTAGTGCATAATTTGTATTAATATATACACGGCAAATATAATTTAAAGTCCAATTTTTGGACAAGTCACTTTTCTGTCTGCGAAAAAGCCGACATAATCAAAAAAGCTTTTCTGTGACTTAGTGCCACATTTAATGCTGAATCGATTAGAATATTATTTATATTAATAGGAAAACGGAAAATATAAGTTATTGTCGAATCTTTTGCACAAGTCATTGTTCTGTCAAAAAAAAAAATTACATGAGCCTGTAGCAAATTTTATCCTGATTCGATTAGTATATAATTTGTATTAATAGAAAGAATTCAAATATAATTTAAAGTCCAATCTTTTGGACAAGTCCTTTTTCTCACAACGAAAGTCTACATAATTAAACTCAACTTTCATTACTTGTATCATCGCTTCCAAGTAATTAATCAAAAAAACTATTCTATAAGTTTGTAGCAAATTTAATTCTGAATCGATTAGTATATAATTTGTATTAATAGAAAGAATTCAAGTATAACTTAAAGTCCATTTTTTTGAATAAATCATTTTTGAAACAGCGAAAAAGTCTACGTAATTAAACTCAACTTTAATTACTTACAGTAGCGCTTCCAAGTAATTAATGGAAAAATCTGTTCTACGCGTTTGTAGCAAATTTAATGCTGAATCGATTAGTATATTATTTATATTAATAGGAAAACGGAAAATATATGTTATTGTCGAATCTTTTGCACAAGTCATTTTTCTGTCAACAAAAACGTCTACGTAAGTAAACTCAACTTTAATTACTTGCAGTTGCGCTTCCAAGTACTTAATCGAAAAATCTATTCTACGAGTTTGTAGCAAATTTCATGCTGAATCGATTGATGCATGAAATACACTTCTATGCACAATGGAAATACGCTAAAATCATTTCTTTCTAATGCAATTGAAATTTAACACATTAAATAGTTTACCATTGTAATAAAATCGTAAAATAAATGAAATTATAGACATTTTTCTATCTTTTTCATATGCAAAAATAAACTAAATTTCCGTCCAAACGTATATAACATATATAACTCTCAGTAAATGCCGGGAATGTCGACAAAATAGATAAACATATGCCCATTGTTTTTGCTTGTGAAGCTGCGAAATGTATGTGTGTGCGTATACGTGCGCGAGCCGCGTTTGTAATTGCATAAATTAACAACATCGTAAATTTCGTTATCGCCATAGTCCGTAAACACTGCTCGCCGACGCGACGGGGCGTTTGTAAAAACCTAAATGGAACGCGCCCTGCGAAACATGTCGATTTCGCATTAAATAAATGCGCACTCAAAACCAGAGCGCCATGCCTACATATTATTATGTCATTTTTACGAAATTTTCGTCGTTACACATGATAATGAAATATTTCCACGTTAAATGCTGCGAAGCGCATTAGTTTTTCCATTTTTTTTTGTTCGCCGCTGCGTTTCGACGCACAAAAACGAAGTAAACGCCGATAATTCCCATGCGAATATACTCCAAACACGCTGTTTGCCTTGCTCACTTGCATAGTGCTAAATTTACCCGTTAATTAACGACCCCAAACGTGCGTATACAAACAACTAATAATTATAATTACACATCGAGCGTATGTCGGGTTTAAAATTCGATTTATATTTAAATAATAAATGCATAATCATGCCATTCCATACGTAATATAATCGGATAAATTATAGGATTGGTTGCCTATAATCATATAGGATTGATTTATCCCACATAACTATGATGAGTACTATTGTTAAGTGTTTTTGTTTGATAGGATTCTGATTAATTATTATTTAAATCGTGCAATTTCACAGATATACACCAATTTCTTTCGCTTCAAAGGGGTGTATCTTCAATGATATAAGGTTGATAACCGAGTAGATTACAGATTGTTGTTTATCAATTAATTTAGCACGGAATCATTCGATTTAGCAAATATTAATCGCAATTAGTAAGATTTTAGAAGAGGAAAAACACTTACAACAATTTAGTTTACATTTTCCCAATTTACAAGAAAACTATAAGAGATATAGATAATCTAAGACCATATTCTGAAACAATATAAATACTGCTGTAAAATCGGGTAATAATATTTATACCAGTGAATTTATAAATGTTTATTTTATGCGATTAAACTTGAAAAACCGAAATTATTCAAAACCTTCAAGGATTTACCGATTTCTTTCTCTCAAAAGTCGTATATCTTTAAAGATAAAACTCTGATAACAAAAAAGACGGCAAATTATTGTTTATTAATTAATTTAGCATTGGATCAATCAATTTGGAAAGAATTAATTGCAATTAATACAATTTCAGAGAAGAAAAACACGTAACACGATTTAGTTTACATTTCCTTAATTTATAAGAAAACTGTAAGAGATATAGAAAATCTAAAATTATATTCAGAGACTACATAAATAATGCTATAAAATGGGGTAATAATATTTATACCAGTGAATTTATAAATGTTTTTTTATGCGATTAAACTTGAAAAACTGAAATTATTCAAAACCTTCAAGGATTTACCGAATTCTTTCTCTTAAAAGTCGTATATCTTTAAAGATAAAACTTTGATGACAAAAAAGACGGCATATTATTGTTTATTAATTAATTTAGCATTGGATCAATCAATTTGGAAAGAATTAATTGCAATTAATACAATTTCAGAG
>JAODAC010007876.1:0-28594 GCA_027575185.1 Mimaenictus wilsoni
TGTGTGAATAAATTAGTGTGAATTAATTAATAAATTAATTCACATGTGGGAGCCCACCCCGGGGACTCGAACCCCGTGCGACTGCGTTATAGACCGAAAACTTACCAACTATGCTGCCCAGTTGGGCTCAAACCGGCTATTACACATGGGAGCCGATTTTATTACTGTGTTCGTCTTCGATAAAACAGTTTTTCTATCGATTTTCAATAGACCCTATGTATATGTTGTGTGCGTGATTATTTTTAATATTATTGTAAAATTTGTGATACGAATGGTTAGAAATTTTAATTAGCGTGTGAATTTTGGTTGAATGTTTATCATATTCGTGTGTTTAGAGTTTTTACAGCTGAGCTAAAGGTAGCTGTTGTTTTTTCGTAAGTTTTGTTTTCAACTGTTTATTCAATATTAGGGCAAGAAGCTAGGAGTTTGATGGCATCGTAGTAATGTTTAGATAAGTCTTTGCTTTTGAGAAAATGTATTTAGCTTAGCTATCTCGCATTATAGTGATTTTTTGTACACAAGATAAAAAAACTCTTCAAGTTAATGTATCGATGCCAGATGCACACGAATGGTAGTTCGTCTCCCCATCCCCATGTGTAGAATTGTATACAGTAGGAATTTTGTAAACTTGTTTTGGTTTTTGGAAAAATATATTCAGTCTTGAACATAACTTGGTAGACTTTGGTTGGGTTAGAGTTTCGACACTCGTATTAACTCCCTCGTTAAGGTACCCCAGCCAAGTGGTTGCTTTTCAAAGATGTGAAACTTAGAAATAATCCGGACTCCGATCCTTAACATATAGGTAGAATAGAAAAACTAAACAAAATAGTCAATCACAGATTACACTTCCTTAATTTAGGTAGATATATAAATCTTGGCGAAATAATTTTGTATTGAAATACCCATCAGATTGTATAAATAAAAAGCCATTTGCCACGACCATTGAAATCTGTGTGCATCCAATATCGAACAATTTGTATGTAAAACATTTTTAAAAATATATGTGATGCAATAAAAAGAGTCAATGTTAATTTTTATAATTGTTAAAAATAAAAATGAATGTTGAAGAGAATATAAATGCGTTGCTAATGCTTGACCAACAGCGAAATTGTTTCCGCCTGTTTAAGTGTGTACGCTGGGCAGCTGTCAGAAATAGTGCGGTGTTAAAAAAGCTCAAACATTTGCGTGCGCCGATTACACGTTTCGACGCTCGTGCAAAACGTCCGGTGGATGGAGCGACATATCCGTGCAAAAAGCGGCCTGCCCAGCGCCGCCACCACTCACGATAGCTCAATATTATTCGGTTATGCGAGTTGACAAAAGCGTGCACGTGGCGGCGGCGGTAGTGGCGGTGGCGGCGCGCTCGTGCATCGCTCGCCGTAGGTGAATAGGCTGCGACCTGCGACATCGTCGTGCTGGCGACAGGCTCGAAAAAAAAAAACGCGCTCTTTCGAATAAAACGCATTATACCCATTAAACCAACACACTATCGGATGTGGGCGAACGTGAGCTGAAATTCTATACCGGTTATAAATATGATTGATCGCCTCAGACAAGTCGCGCGGATTTTTCCCCTTGGCGTATTTTCATATTTTCGAGCGCGCCACTCCCAAGTTTCTTTTATTTTATTTTTAAACGCGACGACAATGTGGAACTGAGTGTCGTGCGTTTCGCAACATTTCAATTATTATTCAAATGTACGTATAAATATATCATGCGGTTTGCTTTTTTTCCTGCTTGGCGAAGGGACGCATTGCGTCACAGCGAACAATGGCGCTGCGAGTTGGACATAATTCTTTTGCGTCCTCACAAAGACCAACCCTCGCGATTGTTGGCGGCGGCAACAAAGTCACCCAACTTATGATTAATACAGATAACAGCATTGACGACGCGCAAGTCGCCCGATTTTATTGACATCGAACGAGCATGTGTCGCTAGTAAAACGCAATTTGACCCCATTACTCATACACCACTCATACTTGGCGCCAACGCATGTTATTCGTGTGCACATCGTTTAAATGTTGATTTAAGAGTCGTTTTATAGGTCGACCATTAAGTTTTATGCACTTGTTGGACACAAATTTTATTCTACGCATTAAATTAAGCGCGTAATTGCCGAAATTTATCGCTCGGAGTTAACGTTTACGTCGATTTAATTGTGGCGCGCGTTTGCCATTGTTATTAAATATAAATGAGTTCGGCGATGGGGGTGGTAGTATAGTAATGTTGATTACGCCACCGCCTCTCCAACGATGAGGAGCCGCATTTAAATAAAGCGCAATCCCTTGGCCGTTTATTGAAAATTAACTTTAAAACTTTCCGACGGCGGCGGTGGTCGGGCGCATGCGCATGTGTGCGACCGACGACAATTCAATTAAGTTTTCATGATGCCATTGAATTTCGCTTGAAACGATTACACGTCTGAATTATTACATTCAGCAGGCAGCGTCGACAATAAAACTTAACCGCAGGAAGTCGACGCGAGTAACGTAATTAAATTTGTTTCGAGTGCCTAAGTTCGGTTGGGAGGAAGGAAAATTTTCGCTAGTCGAGCGCGAAATCGGCGTTCGCGTGTCGCACTCGACGCTGAATTTGCGCTCGTCGGTCGGGCGTACGGCGGCGGCAGTGGGGTGGAATCAAAGACGTTGGCGCAACCGACATGTTTGTGCTAACTGCGGGTATTCGCTAACTCGGTTGGCAACTTTGGCTTTTTCAAAGCGCGACCGCAGGAGGCAGCGCAAAAGCCAACCGCCGAATTTATAATGCACACATCTCGCCGACGCCGCCACCGCCGCATGCCACGAGTATCCACGGCAGGTTTAGACAGGTGAACTTGCCGAAACTTGGGCGGCATGTTCGGATGATGATGGTAGGTGGTGGATGGTTGGATGGGCGGCGGTTTTTATTGACTGAAAAGTTACCGTTTCGTGCGAGGGGGTTGGAAGAAAGTTGCGGTCGAGCATGCGGTCGGCGGTGGCGCGGCGACCGTTGGCGGGCGGAGGGTGGCGAGTGATGCTTAACGCAACAGCGTCGCGCCGCCCGCCGGCAAGGTATAAAGTTTCTGCACGGCTCGTGTGCGAGGGGGGCGGCGTGCGCCAGGCGGCTTAACTTCGGTGGGAAAATCACGGTTGTTTGTAGTTCTTGTAGTTGCGCTACAAACGGCGCAAACGGGACGAACGAACACACGCAGAAATCTACAGATAGTGGCGAAGTAGTTCGGGAAAGGAAATTGCAAGTTAGGGCAAAGTTAAGTCTTTCATCTTGTTGCCGTCTCCCCAGTCTCGAACGACTACTGGACCACATAGCATAAGGCGCGTTAAACGGAAGTATTTGAATAAGAATTATCCAATTCAATTTAGAGACCTAACAAAACGTAATGAGCAATGCGTTGCGTACTGCTTACGTAAACAAAGCTTGTAACGCCAATAGTTCTGGAAATAATTCTGTGAAGTGTGCTGTGCGATTGGCCTGTATCTTGTTGTAGTAGTGTCCCGAATATCAGCTTTGGACACTTGGTAGTGGCTTCATTAGAAGCAGTCCTTATTTAGAAAATCGAATTTTCCTAAGTGCATTGTTTATATAAAATGTGTAAAATTTCGAATTACTGTAACGTCCTGTTCATTACTTCTTCATCAATAAGAAAGTGTTTTTAAGAATCATCCTATGTGGTTTAGCCGCAAATCAGATTTGTTCCAAGCAGATTTATGAAAATTTATAAAAATAATTTTTTAGGTCTCTAGCGTCTCATTCGAAATGTACTCATTCGAAAGAGACAAGAAATTTTAGATAATGTTTAAAAAATGTCTCGATTTAATTAGTTTTAGTTTTTTTTTACATTTTTTAGTACTTTTTGAGTTTGGTTAGCATATGAATTAAGTCATATAAAAAAATTCTGCAAAATCCGACCAAGCTTACTTTTGTTCGGTTGAAATTTTAAGATGAAATTTATCACAAAGAGGTTGCTGACACTTCAGTCACCACAATTTGCATGAGGTCGAAGGAACAGTAGTGGGAAACTTGATGGAAAAGTGCCGTGTGACTTTGCTTTTTCACATTAGTGAGTATATCACAAAACAAGTAATTTATTTTAGTTCCTTTTCAGTGCCTTTATTTCAGTTCTAAAATTCAGTTTAATACAAAATAAAAACTTTGTAATCATACATAGAACGCCATCTGGAATTGGATGGTATAACATCTATTTATTGGTAATTCAGACATGTTCAATGCTAGTTTTGTACCTGGATGTATTAACATATTAAGTCGAAGTGCAGGCAACCCACAAAACACAAATCATTGTTTAAATAATTTGTTTGCGCAAGTGGTTCGCGCATCTCCTTCCACTTGAATATGTCTTTAAAGAGTTATTGAGTTTAGTTGTTTTTAAGGGACAGTAACAAACAGTTCTGTTTATAAAGTATAAGGATCAAGTATCAAGTAATAGCTCTGTTCAAGAAGTTATGCTGAAGACACAGTTATACAGAAAAGTATTAAATAAAAGTCTTGTTTTCATAAAGTTAATTGAAGAATAAATTATTGCCGACAAAAGGTAAACCTTTTGGTAACCATACGCTTATTGGTGCCCGGGGTTCCTTGTAAATGTCGCCCTGAAAGCCAGACGCGTATAACTAGCGCTTTGTATATTTACTAAATCATCAATCACCAATAGATGCACATCAATAGGTGTAAAAGCTTTGTTTTAATTTACTTTATTTCATTTTCTATTTTATCTTATTTTATCGTTACTTGTTAAACATTTAAGTTGTAGATAATAATGGTCTCAAATATAGAACTCAATATTTTAAATGATAATACTTTTGTTGAATATAATGATTTACAATATTGAATTAGATTAAATTGATTTTGTTTACAATGTCTTCAAACACAATATTGACAATTATGACCATGTTAATGAAATTTTTCAAACTTCCAGAACCAGTGACATCTGCCGAAGGGCAGTGTAATTAAAAAGCTCCGTTCCATGCCAGATGTAGATAACTGTATACCCAAGATGGAGAATTTCAGTCATGAACTCACAGATGGCGTTATCTCAATCAAATATACGTTTAAATTAAATTATAAAGTAGTTTTATGTGCAGAATACAATTTAATGCGATTTCATTTGTAAAAACCTCTCTTTTTTCTATGTTTCTGTCACCATCAATCTCTCTCTCTCCATCTGCTCCATCCATGCAAAGAGTGCATTGGCAATTCTGAGAAAGCATTATACAAATTCACAGGTCTTGCGAAGAGCAGCGTCTTTCCAAATTCATTAAATATAAGACTCTTTTATTATATATTTTGTGTGTTATTCTTCCTCTTTTATTTTTGTTATTTAATTGATTTATACAATTTATTGCTCTTCCTCGCCATGATAAAATCAGTTACTGTGTTGATGTAGTTAGTGTTCTTATTGCATAGCTAACTAACTTCTTGGCCATCCGTGGTAAAAAGATGTATACAATTTTTAATAATTATAAATGTAAAAGCTGCATAACAGTTTCCTGCCTGCTACGAACACAACTGCATAATTACGTACAGTGTAGAAAAAATCACGGTGAAAAAGTATCTGGAATAAATTATGAACTTGTTGTATTACATATTTTATACTTAATACTGCATTTTATTCTTTTGTATTGTATTAACTGTTGCCAGTCTACGTTTAAACAACATTATTACTAATACATAATTTATAACCTTCGTTAATATTCCTCGATTTTTCTACGAGAAAGTAAGAAATAAACTTCCGTAAATGCGAGCGTTTCAATTTGTAAATTTCATCTCGACGCTTGCATCCGGCTTCTTATTCGATTCTCCACCAGGCGAGTGCGACGATGGGTGCTTACAAAATGAACGTATTTGTTTTCATTTTTATGTTCGTCTGACGGTGGATTTTTTCTTTAATATACTGCCGAGATTAGAAAGTGCATTAAACGACTTGGAAATGGCTCCGGCATACCCAAATCCCAGCTGATATTTATGAATTCTCTTGGCATTACATTTTCTTGCTGCTTTTGCTTTTTTGCTCAAGAGTCTGAACAGTTTTTGCCTGAGTTGTTGCGACTCGCAGATAATGAAAGGAACATTGAAGTACAAGTTTTATATCTGTTTGCTTTAAACCTTAAAAGAAATTATAACTTAGGTTCTTATGCGTGTAGCATTCGGCAAAATAAATAACAAATGATAATTACTTTTAATTTGTAGTGAATGGACTCGTGTTAGTTAGTAAAAACAAATATTTAGAAGATGGAAGTAATTGCGAGCATTTTTGTGCTAATATAACACTCACCATGTCGACAGTAATGAATGTAACAGTATGAAAATGAATTTAATTTTAGTTGCCGAGTTCCTATTTACTAGTTTGAAATGGCCCATAAAGCGTTTAATAACAACTAAAGCATTTCACGGGAGCTGGCCAAAGCGAGCGGGAAAAAAGCTCGCCTCGAAGAAGGTACAGGCGCGCGTCTGGTTGGCAATAATTTCCGTTCGCGTTTAGCACCCGAATTTAACGGAATGTTCTTCATTAGAGCCTCTTCTCCATTGGGCTCGCGGTAATAAAACAAGCGGCGGCGCACGGACTACCGTAAAGCGGCGGCATGGGGCGAATGCATCCCATGGCCGTTGGGCCATCCCAATGTGAGTGCTGCGCCCGAAGCCCTTGCGTAAATCAAGCTCGGAGCGCGGCCCCTACGTCTTCCTGACCGTACATGCGTCCCGAACAATTCCTCTAGGTATATCCCAATGATTCCTCATTCTCATTCTATTTAAACAGGCTTCTGCTTGGATTTTTTTCCGCGCTTTTTGGCCAAGCGATTTTCAGCGAAAAATTGTACCCCTTAATTAAGCTTTATACAATTTTATACAAATGGGTAGTTCAGGGTAGGATTTTCGAAAATCTTAGATATTTATATTGTAATAGGAGCGTCGCATATACAATATTAGTACTACATAATCGTTGTATCGTGTTGGGACTGATTTCTTCATTACCGAAATGACCGGTGAAAAATGTCAAGAAAATGCATTCCTTATATCTTCCTGAAAATATAGAGGTACTAGTTATTCCTTTCATATTTAACAATATATAAACATTTGGAATCCTGCTTGGCATGGGATATGATAAAGCCTGTCCTGAAATACAGATGAATCGGCTTGATGCAATGTTAAAGATTTATCACCATGTCGGAACTATTTAAATGCAATTATAAGATAAAAACATTGCTAAACGAGCGCGTGAAATGATATCAAAGGCGTGACCAGAGAGGGGGTGGCCCCGTATTTCGTGGCAACAAGCGACCACTAATGAACTGAACAAGCGCGACAGGATGCTCTTGTGCCCGGCGTGCGCTGGGACTTAGGGAATCATGTGAAAGATCGGCCGCGCAGATTTATCAAAGTTAAATTAGTTCCGTTGCGAACGAGAGCTGTGGCATAACACACACACACACACCCTGCCGACGCCCCTGCGGGGCCGGTGACGGCGTGCCGCACAAACAGTGAGTTTGATCGGAGAGTGCCCGACGCACTATTACCCTCCCGCCAGTCTCCCGCAGTCGTTTGGGACGCGATACTAGTAAATATTCCATTTCCCACTAATAAACTATACATTATGCGTCGCCCTTTGCACGGTGCGCTGGCGGCAGGCAATGGGGTGGCCGAGGGTACGCTTGCTGCGCGCCTCGGGGCCAGTTCACGGCCGTGCCTGGTTGGCTTGGGACTCCGGGAACGAAGATCCGTAGCGACGAAGGAGCACCGAGATAATGGGCTCGGCGTAAAAGGACGGAGACGACCACAATCGTAACAAGCGTGCACCAACAGACGATAGAGATTATTGTAATACGTTGATGTCGGGTAATATCGTGTGTGCGACGCCTGATATTGTTTGCGGTGTGGGCGTCTGGACGTCAGGAATAATTGGCCGCAATGTGCGTGAGCCGCTCAATTTCCATTCCTGCCAGATCCCATTCGGCGTAAATTAGACCGAGTGTCTAAAAATACGACCAACAAACCACCAAATCAGACTCTCTGAGACCTCAACATTATTTTCTGCAGGTTACAAATTACTCGTTAACCTTTAATCCTGGTATTCATTAGCATTTCCTGCGAATTGCAAGCGCTCAAAACCCAAATACTAACGATTTCACTACAATTCATTCTTGGCGTACATGAATATGACTATGAGTACAAAGAGGAAGACACCTCAGAATGCATCGAATAACTATGAATTCTTAGGAATTATAGTCAGTAAAATCAAAGGCTATATAACATAAATTTGAAAGATTAAAAGTCCACCTGTTGAGGAACCCATCAATGTTCGATAATACCATGTTTTCGAGGTGACAAAAAATTAACGCGGTTAGCGCATTTTCGAGAGTATATTACCGTAAGTCATAAAAGACCAACGTCGGAAACATGTCTTCATTATGTGCGCGAGTATTGTGCGAGGCGAGTCGTAAAAATGCCACGCGGAAATGTAAACTGTGGCGCGCGACGGCGGCGGTGGCAGCGTCGAACTATAAATGTCAATCAGATGATCGTTTGTCAAATCTATGGCCCATAAATACGAAGCCCGCGCAACTACTTACAAATTACCATGTATGCGCATATTAAGCGCTTCTTTTTGCTCCGCCCTCGGATCCTAGACGAGGGCAACGCCAGCCCCCAATTCCTCCGAGACGAAGGGACCTACCCCACAATGAATTACAGAGCGTTTCACTGGTTTATGTTATTTTATGTGCATTCGGAATAAATTCCGCCTGCATAAAGATCGCACTATTAGATCTTCCGCTGTTTTTGGAATAGAATTGCGTGCGTTGCGTCAGCGTAGAATAATAAGAAATATCAGGCAATAAAACGAATGCGACTTAAACGTACTGGGTGAATGTTATAGCCCACAAATAAACACATATTTGAATGGATTTCATATTATTATTCATGAACATGAACAGAATTAGGCTTTACAATGTGCCTACTATGTTGAAAGGATGATCTGACTCACTTCTTTTCATAATAGTTGAAGCGTGACGAAATATATATGATACAAAGACACTTTTAATACTTTCCCTTCTTCCATAGCTACACTTCAATTTTTTTGTCATGCAGGTCTGAAATTTTGTTCAGAAATATGTTTACTAAGAAAACGTAAAATATTATGAACCACACACTTTTTATTTTTACTGATTACTTCGAGTTGATCCTTCAAATAAATACAATTTCTGGTGTTTTATTTAATAGCATATATTACGTATATATTTGAAACATCGTTTGCAAAGTCTTCAAATTACGTTCTTCATTTTATCTTTACACATTGTATGAAACGAATACATATGCACTGAAATTATATATTTATATATAAAGCGTTACTGTTCAGAGAGGCAAGAATTCAAAGGGCCGAAGGTGAGTATACAAAGCATCATTAACTTTGAAAATATTAACATAATTTCAAACGTGTTCCGTGGATAATAATTTAAATTGAACACAATTTCGAAATGAAATGGTTCGCTGAAAATAAGCTAAAAACATGTTGTTCCGAATCTTTTCTGGTCCTAGAACAACATACTGCTATTGCAAGCATTTGCCAGCGGCAAGACTGAATAAAAGGAGCAAAACCCAAAACGAAATTCTAATTAAGCAAAAATAACCTGCAGCTTTATTTATTCATTCGTTTTCAGGGATGACCTTATTACGAACGCATTCACATGGAGATCGCGCGAGTTCGCGAACTTCCCCTACACGCCTGTTGCAATAAGGCGAGTTTAAGTTCTAATTAAAAATATCCTCTGCCATTGTTTTGTTATAATATCGTTATTATAGTCCTCTAGTGCGGTATGAAGGGCTAAGTCGACGGTAGTCAGCTGACGCACGGCCGAAGGGTCCCGTGTGCTACCAACCGTTTATTCGGCCAACTCGATTAGCGCGACGCGTACCCTGGGACCGCTGTGGCGTGCGGGGGCGGGTGGTGCCGTCGATTGCAATGACGCTGCTGCAGGTGTCTGATAAGTAATTCCTGCGTGCAGGCACAGTGTTTTTCCGTCAACGGAGACGGCCTAACGCGTTCGCCGCCGCCGAAAATAAGAGAGCCAAGCAAGCACACCATCGGGCGTGCTTCCCCACTGCAACGAGCACGCTGCGCTCCATTTCGCCGCCACCAGCGTTGGCGTACACAATGCCATTGACGATATGTGCTGTTACGATGTGTGATAATACGTGGACTCATCGCGTACAAATGGCGTTCATTCTATTTAAGTCTTGCTTTTCTGATCGTTTTCAAGCAGTTATTAGCCTTGTTTTGCTGCCAAGCAAAATCGCTATTATCGCAATGTGCACATGCATGTACGATCATTGGTGTTGTGTTATCGTTCCAGCTTCTCATATGGAATAACTCACTCACTATTTCTGATGATGATTAAACTTGGTGGAAAGTAGGTCCACCTATAATTACCGAATATTCCTGTGACTGTTTTAATTGTTAGGCTTCTGAACTTTGCTACTCTATTAATTTCATCACAGGAATTTTATAGAGTAAAAATCCAAGATTATGAACCCTTTAATTAACCGATAAAAAGACAATCGTTAGCATATCAATACAAACAATAACGCTCTCCCTTGTGTAGGATTTTTTTCTTCTGTCCGCATGTTGGTGCTGCGGTCCGCTCCGCTCAATCTTCATCCCCCTGGTGGAAGCGCCTGGAGCGCGACAAGCAATATCCCTCTGCACTCCCTCGACTCCCTTTTCAGTATTCGTAAACGAAGCGTATAATTGAGTCCTCTCGCTCGGGCGTACGCCGCACAATGAAAATAAAAGTCGCGCCACCAGATACTTTCGCGGCGAGCTCGTGTTACGTTTGATATAATATCTAATTAGGACCAGGGGGTCACGACATCTCCCGCCATCCACTCTCCGCCGCAACCCTCGACACTCCGGGGGCGGTGTGTTATCGCCCGATATCGAGCCACACCATTGCAGCATCAACGTCATCGGATTACTTATGCATTTCTGGCTATTGGACGTTATAATCGCGTCCGAACGGCCACCCGCCGCCGGCATTGTTATCGCCGCGTTGTGCAACTACTGACGCCCTCATCCTTCCGAGTCCCAAGCCACTCGCGCGACCAAACAAACGTCACTATCTATTATTTATAGGTTTGTTTGTTTCGCGCGGAACGAGGCAGCATTCAAGCGCGAAGCGAATCTTAAACTTGTGTTGTGCTTGCTGCATGAACATGAAGGCAATTTTTCCTATACTAATGCTGGTGATGCATTGATGTACGACTGTCCCGGAGGAGGTGTTTTGTGGTGAAGCATTTGTCCATCTATCAAAATCAGTCAGTTATAGCCTGATATTCACATTCACACATAGTCATTCCTTGTATATCTGGAAATAGAATTAATTGGGTTTTACTCGAATCTGGGACACATTGAAATAGGTATGCGCGGAATTTTAGAAGACCAAAGAAGGAAGGACCAAAGATCACATTGTTTATGTCTACTAGGAAATTACTTCTAGATTTTCCAAGAGGATGAATCGAGTCCATCATTGAGAAGCTTGAGCTTATCATATTATACTGATGCATGTTCAGACGACTGGCCTGAAAGAGGTGTCAACCCTTTGACGCTCGACCACCAACCATACTTGTTAAGATAACATCATTTACATAGTTTCTGGTGTGGTTTCACGTGGAATCGATTTTTGCTCTGCGCACCTATAGAAGCCCCAGTTGATCTAACTGATTCGTGTAACCTGTGATAACTAAGCAGATAATCTGCTCACATTATGTACGATGGGCTGCCACTGGAATTGTTGTTTGCGCGTACGTCGAATGACGTGTTTCGACGCTGTCCACACAGTAAGCACCCTACCAAATAGCCAGTCGGTGCAATTTTCAAACGCACCTGACGATTTATTCGGTCGTAATGTATTATTTATTGCTGTAAGTTATTGCAAAACGCAAGCGACTTTCAAATTATACGTGCAAACTGGCTCGAGCCGGACCAGTCAACAAATACCTTTTTATCACTTCCAAACGAGCATTGTTGTGCGAGGTTCTGGAGGCTGAGGTTGGAAGCGACGCACGACAATGGACAACCGCCATCGCCGCCCGCCGGTCGGCGCGCATTGTTTGATCGTCGCGTTGCATTCCGCCTTCCGAATCGCGTCTTCGACGACGCCAAACAAGACGCTGGTAAATAGGGCATGAACGTAATGCTCGATTTCGTTAGACCGCGATACAGTGTCTAGAAATCCTCTCTATGCCGTTGCACCTCCCCGTACTTTTCAACACTGGCATTATATTATAACCGAGCGCAGTCGTAAAATACTCATTTTTATACGCGTTATATGCTCCCATCTTTACGTAGATACAAACAACGAGAATGAACAGCGCGTGTTCATTGCGCTTAGCACCGGCCAAGGAAAATAAGTTTCAATTTTCAATCTCGACCTAATCCGGAAGGATTTGCGTCCGGTAAAATATACGCGGCGAAATCTATTAACGTCCGAGGAGCAACAATCCACAATACCGGCCAAATTACGACGGTTACGAATTGCCTACCTGGACGTAGCAGGGAACATTTCGACTGCGAATAAAATATCAACGCAATTCATACGCGAGCTCTGAGATAATATTTCGAAAATTTTCTTTGTCGTATTTCGTTTGCCAGGCAAATGTTGCAGCAGGCGAGTGTATTCGCCAAAGCGAAAACGAAGCCAGCAGGAAAAAGGGAGGAAAAAAACAAAACTCGGCAAATATAAAACGCGCAAAACGGGAATAACTTACTGCTGAAATGTGTTTCGCAGCAATAAAATAAATCATGGCATGCAGCTATTTGTAATTTTCCCAAAGCGGCTTAATTTTCAGTATAACGTTTTACTTAGTGTCTGTTATTGTATATTCTTCGCTAAAATAATCCGTTGCATCGTACACAGTATTAGCACGTGTAATATATTGTAACGATTAATATACTCTGGATCTATAAAATGCGGTGGGGTTTTCTTTCCCGGGTCGGTGTATGCGAGGTATAAAATATCTGAAGTACGGCGCACATTTACGGCCGTCAGATGCGCGCGAAAAACAACACATCACAACACATCTAGCATCGACAGGAAACCAATTGAAACTTATTGGAAACGTAAGCAAATTCCCGCCGATAACGCCGCACAGCATTTATAAATATGTTAAGAGCACATCTTGGAAGGCGGCTGCCGGCCGGATGCCGTTCCGCGCAGTATGCACGCCTGTAGTTGCGACGGCTTTATGAATAATTTTACCATTTATAACGTTTCGGTAATGTTAAATTTCTCATCGGACCCGGCGCCTTTGCTGATTTCCTTGGCCTCGTCCTGCTTGCTTCGGTCGGCCCGGCCGACTCAAACAGCGACGGCGGCGGTGGTGGAAGCTTGTTGGTACAGTTGGCATGTATCCGCCGCCGCGACGGTTGGGAAAACATTTTCCACCTTTTCCCAGGAGCTGCCATTCCATGACTATGGAAGGCTATGGCGGCAGGGATGCTTGCGTCGTCTTGCAACCATCTAAATATTTATGTATTTATGTATGCAAAATAAAAAGCGTCTTGTGGGTCTTTTGGAAACTTTGATCCGGTCCTTGTTAACGTTCGACGGTGTTACCGCCAACAATAGCGCGCTCGACACGCGGGGAAGTTGCCCGGCAGACGCCGGCAACAAATGCGCAAACACATCTCCCAACTCAACGAAACATTCCCAAACAAATAAAATATGACGTTTTCATTCCTCACGCGCGGGTCACACACATACATACCCAAACTGGGTTGAAGTTTTATTTTATTGATGTGTATCGTTCCGAAACCGTATTCTGCGTTGTTCTATATCAATATTTATTTATATTTACACCTCTAGTTTTAAATTCCCTTTTTACAGACATATTTTCCTGGTAAATGATGTATAAACTGGGTTAACATGAAAATATATTCGAGGTTTCTCTTCCTCTCAAGAAAGTTATTTATATTTCGATATTCTGAAGTTTCACGTTCAGTAGCGATAAACATTTTTGATGTTCATTATTATATCTAGAAGATTCTTGTCACAGAAAAAAATACTGTGAAGTATTTGCAGTTTCGCTTGAATAGACTACATAGACAATGAAACCTTCATCACACTATACGAACGAACTTTCAAGTGATGTCCACTACAACAAAAATATCTACATTCTACAATCAATTTTATTCCAGAGTTAATATGGGCAATTTTGAACTCTAAAGGAACAGAAATATCTTAATATTAACAGACATGAACATTTCGGATAAACCAAGCTATAAAGGATTTGAGAAGGCATCTAAGAACCCGATTATGGTTCTCTATGTATTACCAGTGTAAGTTATTTCAAGTAGACGGAAAGGTAAAATTGCCGTACGTTTACATCTCGTGTGTTAGATGCATCCACTTTAGACATCTACGTAGAAATCTACTTCTCATATTCATAATTTTTCCTAGGAACATCTTTATATCTCCCTGTAATAAAGCAAATAATATGTTGAAGTATACAAGTTGACAACAAACACGTAAATTTTTAATAACCTACCCGAAGGAAATATTCTCCTTTTACCAATCGGGAGTTGAACGAAGAAACACGTACGTATACGTATGCTCTTGAATCTTATAAAAAATTAATGCTGTATAACTAACATTCTTTCTTGATGCAACCAACGGATGTGTACATTGTCCCAGGAAAAATCGAGTGCCATCGCATACATAGAAGCCCACGCCGTGACTCACTTTTCTCGCATTCAATTTCCGCATCAATTTGCGCGGCTAATCAAAGCCGGGCGCACGATAAACCCCCGGTGGCGGTGCGGGGAGCGTAGATGCACGCACGCCGCGGTCTTCTTTGTGCGCACTTTGCGCACCGATCACGTGGAAAATCAGCAATCAAGTGCCGCACCGACGTCGAGCGACATTCGCAAACAAACACCGTACGTTGCGGCGCACATGTTGCAAAGCATGGGGTGGATACTGCGCTCCCTTCCTCGCGTCGAGTGAGTGCCCATAATCACGTGTCGTTCCCACCACCGCCGCCGTCGCCGCCGTCTTCCTGTGATCGACGAGCCGATTATGATTTGCGGCCCACCGACGCCCCTCCTTGCAGTCACCGGGCGATGATTACGCGACAAAAAGCTGCATGTGGCTGCGGGGCATACGCAAACAATCTCGGTGCCGTCCTGATTGCGTACGTCAGGACCCGCGGGTACCGTCGAATTAGTTATGCATCAACGTTTTCGGATACGACCGACTGGGGATGGTCGTATCCAACCACCAATCTAGCTCATAGCTTTGCTCAAACTTCTCAAAGTCTACTCATCGATTCGTGTTAAGTTTTATAATAAACAATAAATTTACCCACATGTATAAAATTGATTTTAATTCGTCAACTATGAACAGCCAACACGATGGTATTTAACTGTTGAAGCGATGGTGGGGAGTTGGGGGGGGGAGGTTGATTTGTGTTAGCAACTTATCGCCACCGTTGCAGGTGCCGCATGTTTACGCTGGTAATTATTGATAAGGCATTCCACAACTTTGACGACATTAATTGTTGATTTGCCCCGCTACGATTCACGCGCATGCTTGAATTATGCACACGAGGTCCTCGATGGAGTTTAACGCGCTCCGGGTGTGCGGGGTTGAATATACGTGCATGCATCTATCTGTGCACGGGCGAGTGCAGTCTGACGAAATAAGGTCAATTGCATCCATCGCTGCAAGAAGGTGCCACGAGCCAGGAGGCGGCCAAGGCGCATTAGTTTAATTTCACGCGCGTACCCCCTCAGCGTCGTGCCCGTGCCATTTAATTACCGGACATAAATTACGCTTCAGCTGGATGAACCGTGCGAACATGTGCACGCCTGCACTCCTTCGCGAAAACGCTGCACGCTCCTCGAAGCTGTCGAGGATTATTTGCCTTCAACTGGCGCCCAATTATGAGGCAAAATTTCATTACGCGCCGCGCTCGACGCGCGTCGCCTTCCGCCACATCCGCTATTTAACTTTCTCATATCGCGCGGTGGCGGCGCAAATTGCGCGTGTGTGAGTGGCGTCCACCCATATGCGCCCGTCTTAAAATTGACGCTGGCAAGGAATTATTCGGCGCAAAAACGGAACGCATTAATTTCCTCTATTTCGGCAGCTCTAAATCACTGCAAGGCAGTGACAGACTAATGTTTGGAATTTTCTAGCAAGGAAATCTTTTAAGGACATCCAGACTATACAGGAACAAAGAAACGTTAGTTCCGAGTTATATCTATGAAATTCTAGTAAAGATACCTGCAGTCGTTTAGACTATTTATTTAAATAAACTAGTATGTCTTGTCATAAATAAACGCTTTTATCATTTACTGCTGCCAATTATTTATTTTCATTCATTGCATTTTCTTGAAATTCAATTGAAATATTTGTATTACATCTATAATATTAATGAAATTGCGCTGATATTTAGCTAAAATACAAATGTACAAATACAGATCTACAGAAATATCATTTGCAGCTAATGAACGTGCCTGCTAATTTATAAAGCTTCGATGCTCTATTATATTTCGCCGTATCGTCTTTTTCCTGCTACCAATTCCTTTTTTAAGGGTGGTTCTATGCTCAGATCGGAGTAAATTACATTAGAAGCGTCTGCGTGATCGCAGCTCGCATTTGTGTTATTCTATTTTGTTTCCACCGACATTACGGTGTCGGCAGGGCTGCTGAATTGGGAACGGCCAGATCGCTGGCGCGAAGTTTACGCACGCAGTGCGCTTTTTTTCGCCCTCTCTCACTCGCCGGGTGAAAGCGAAATGCTGTTCGGCTTCATTAGCGCCAATCTTTTGGGAGAATTGACGCGTGCACGCGTCTCGGCGGAATAAATCTCGACGCGGTAATTGCCGCCGCCGCGAACGAGGTGCTCCCGGGTGGGGTGGGATGCAAAAGCTGTTTTGGATGGCGGCGGTGGCGGGAAGCAAAACTCGCGGCCACAAATTGCGTTCCCCACAGCGACGGCTACATTTTTGCGCGGCAAGCATGTGGTTACTGATCTCGGCTGTCGCCCCAGCGCCGGAAAAACAAAGAAAAACAAAACACTCCACACGCATCCACACAACCACCCTCGCAAATCAGAACGTGCCGAGCACGCCTCCCACACAAAAAGAAACTGCTAAACGAGAGTAAAATCGCTTTTCTAAACAGATTATTCTTTTTGGCCGGAGATTGTCGAGGTGGGTGGGGGAGTTGGCCCAACGGGCTCTCAAGGCCGACGGGGCCAAAAGTAGGTAGAAAGTACGAGATACGAATCCTCAAGAAAATAGGACATCTGTCGCGTTGACATATTCGCATATGTGCCTCCACGCAAATTGAAATACGAATCAGCGCTGTGTGACGTTTCCATAATAAATACGCATGAGAGAATGCCTCGTTGAAGGACCTGCTCTGTCAACCTTACTGTTATACTGTTATTATTTTCCTTAAAAAGTAACTTCATTTCTGACATATTTGGTAATTTCAGCGAGTGTTCGAGCAATATGTTTGGGAAGTACGTTCTTGAGTATATGTTTGTATGTTGTATATTTAAAGAGGTAGAAAGGCCACGTTAAACTATCACTAAACAACTTTGTTCTTTGAATTCGGTCTATGCTAAAAGAATTCGAAAATCTAGAAGTTACATAATTCGGTCCGATGTTTGCTACCATATGTATACATCAAAAGCCTGAAACACGATGCGCTACCAAACGGAATGCAATATCTAAATCGGGCACGCTGAGGGTATGCGTAGCTCTACAACATGATCGCTTTGTTGACGTGTGTGGAGCACTCCACCGAACCACCACATCCTTCAATATCAGCAGGAGTTTCAAGGCGTGTGCCGAGTTCGAAGAAGGGCCGCTCTGTACACTTATTGAAAATTTTCATTTCCCGCATGCCAACCACTGACCCATACATTCTGCCCAATACTTTTATAATTACACATTGTGAAAAGCAGGATGAATAACGTGAGGGAATGTTATTAGGATTTTATCGCCCCACATTGTTTCCTAATTCACGCACCCACTACAAGCAGTACAGAGCCCTCAAGGTAAGCACAAAACAAACAACTCCGACTGTATCTTCATTTGTATTTTTCACTCGCTTGCGTTGTTTGTGCACCGCTCTAGTCGTGCATTAATTGTGCTGAGTAATGAGCGCGGAAACCAGGTTTTTGTTGTGCCGACCGTACTTCCGGTGCTTCACGTCCACTTGGCGCGCGGCTTCGCCACACATCAACTCGAGTGGTGGCTTGATGGGGCGGTTGCGGTTCGGCCGTACTGGCAAAGGACGCATCTATTAAACACTTCCAATCTTATCGCGTGAGCATGCAGCGACGCGCCGTCCAATTGCAATAAATAAAAGCGTCTCGGGGACGCCCGTCGCGAATGCGGCCCTGGCCCGAAATTGTACGAACGGATCAGATACGCTCCAACCCATACCACCTGAATTCCAGCCATTGGGGCATGAGGCCGTCGTTTGTCCATCGTTCGCGTGGGCTACTTTACAAAACCAACAAGGAGCATGCTTTACGATCTGGTCAGGTCTCAATAGCTGGGCACCTAAAAACGCGCGGCACCTGCTGGCAGGAACCCGGGGCCCGCGACGCCGGACAAGTCCGCGCACCACGCCGAGGGACATCAAGATAAATGCGTGACACATTGCGGCGGTTCTTATCTAACGACCGTAGCGTTGCGCATTCATTACCCGCGTGTAAATTAAAAACCCCGAAACGGGGTTTAGCGCCGCGGCCTGCTTCTCGGACGGAAGTGAAAGAGAAATTGCACTAACCGGATTTACCTTCGGTGTCACCCGCTCAATTTCGCGTCCTGAACGCGCCAGCAAGTCTGAGGGAGTTTTTTCAAGTGTGTCTAACCGTGTTTAATTGGAACCGCAGTCACGTACACTCCTGTTGAAACTATAGAGTTGAATTGATTCTAATGGAGAGCATATATTGGATCATTTTATATTCAAACCGACGAGATATTGTAAAGCCAACGATTTAAACTGGCAAGGAATATATGAAAATGTTAATTTAAATATTGATCCAAAGTCAATATTGTTTTGAGTATGAATATTAATCGATGCGATGGCAGTGCGCGCATATTACAGAACAACGACGACGTAATCGGAAGGGAACTATAGTAGGACGTAAATATAGCTGGAAAATAGCTGGTAGCACAGGCAGCTCAACGCAAACACAATGCCACAAATTACAAATACTCGCAGCACGCAGTAATCCACCACAATTGTAGAAAGTGCATGAACGTGGTGTGCCTGTGTGCACGCGCTTTATATCTAAGCGCACCGTCTAATTTATACAAACGAGATAACTACTATCACGGCGCGTTGTATAAGATGTACGAGAGTTGGAATTATGCGCGCTAGGCACGCGTAATAAATGTCCTTACCAGGTCCGCCTTCAGACATGAGATGTATGCGCATGCCTGCAGTTGAACGTCGAGGTATTTATACTCATTTCATACTTTCCAGCATACGTATTCGCATGACCGCACCCGGGCCACCCTCAGATTGTGCAACACGTTGCAACACTGGCTGGCATTCTCAGTCCAACTTGGCTGCACATGCACTTGCCCAGCCGGATGATGATGTAACGCACGTGGAATGGGATGGGGGGCATGCGGAAGAAGTGCTTGTGGCGCATAAAATAATTTAAAGGGCATTTTTGCATGCTTAAATTTTAATTAAATTTCAAGTCCAAACTCAATATGTACGCGGGCACGTTGTCCGCGGCCGCCACAGAGACGAGCATCTCGTCGGCGCATACACGGCCCACGTCACCGCCGACACTGCCGCCAGGCCTGAGAATCGCACTCGTGAGATTCGCACGAGTTGCCTGGGAAGCGGAGTCGAGAGGCAATGCCGCTCGCGCTCGGAACACTTCAAAACTAAAACGTCAAAGAGCTGCGCTGCGAAGTTCGGGGCTTTTTGGAGGCATATGCGAATGCGCTGCGGAGCTAACCAGCCGTCGGCTCATGTCGAAGTCTGGAGGGATCGCACACTGGAAAACAATTACGGCCGCCGTTTTGTCCATGCACCTCCGGGGGCTTCAAACTGGCGTTCACACTCAACCGAGAGCAGCAGGGATTCGTCTTATTTTAGTTTCATTTTGGTCCCATTTTTATCGGTTCTAGTGGTTGATTCTTAACATACTAAACTGAAAGTCACTCTTTAGGACTCAAATAAAACGAATATCCTATAATCTAGGTAACTTCTGATGCTTAAACTTCGATGTGCCGAATTAAAGTAGAGGCATATGGTACACGATAGTCCAATGAGGAACCGGTTCTGTCAAATTCAAACAGTTCTTGGGTTTCCTTGTTTCGTACGTGTTCTGCTTGTCCGTGTTTTTGCTTGTTTGCCTACATATAATCTGTTAGGCATCCGTGTTCAAAACTTCTCCTCGAAATATGACCCTAAAAAAGGTATAAATATAAATATAATGATAAATGGTATTAGACGTGAAATAATGCATTAAAGTAGTTACATTTTACGAGTTTAGTCTGAGGTCCAGGTTCCTTTCTGGCTCCATACTTCTGGGGAAATGAGTAATTAAATATCAATATGAAGGTTAATTAACGAAATATGCGTATTCAGTTTCAGGCATGATGTTACTATGAATATTTGTTCCGGGTTACGATAGGGCATGCTCTCAGCACACACTTAATCACGACCTAATGCAATTAAGCGACTAACATTTCGGCTGCAAACAGCACTCAGGGAGCCCGGAGTGCAAACCCCAACTTCACAGTAAGTGAATTAATAAATGATAACCTTGAGTGTACCATGCTAATCAGAACGGGCAGGCATGACAGTTCGTTGTTGTATATATCAGTAACAATCGTGGGACATGGTATGAATCAAAGAAGGCGTAATTGCTGCTCGTCCCGAAATCAGCCCTCCAAGCTCCGTGTCGTTTTTCAGTGAGCTACCTACCTCCGGCAATTAGCACCGAATTATAGCCGGCCGGCAAACTCGCAAGCATACTTTCAGATGTACCGCCCCAACTATAATGTAAAACGCACCTAAATCGTGTACGCTAATGCGTTAGGCCGGCGGATTCCAATTAACCATCACGGATCGTACTTAGTTTGTCCGCCGATGGCGTCACGCCGTTATGTTAGCGCGGACGAAATGGATTGCCGTGGGGGTGGCTCCCCGCCTCCACCGCATGATAAGTCAACAACGACGTAATTAAGCCATCCAGTTCAAGAATGGGCTGTAGTCGGGTTTCTGAACACCGGTAACAATGACGCCAGTTCTGCATCTAGACGACAATCGGCTATTCGGATGGCTGATTGAAACCGGGGTGCAAGCACATTCTGGGCGCACATCTTCGACGGGGCGTGAAATGCGGTGCGTTTGGATGCCAGCGGCACACACGCATCTTCGCATATCAATTCTATACAATTTATTATTTGCGTTTAATGGCAACTGGTTCGCGCTCTATGCACCTCCATCCACAATGTGGACGCACATATTACGCACATGGTACGTCCATTTATATCCGATTGAATGAAACAGGCAACGAACCCAGCTTGGCTCCAATTCCAATCAATGCCAATTGTCAACCAAATTTAATTCGAATTCCATGTTCCATTTTCGTGCCCGGTGGCTAGCACTTGCAGCGCAGGTGTACCTCGTTAATTGTGAGTTAATTTATATTTATTATTAACGCATTGTTGGACCAATGGACAATACAATTGATTTTTGCTCTATATCATTCAATTAGGTAAGTATCAAGTTCGTTAATTATGGAAATTTGAAATTTATGTTGCACCAACTATACACACTCACTCCCCCGGATAGCCAGTCACTCAGAATTCCTAGTTACTTCGATAAATAATTACGCACAATGTAGTATTCAGAGTAGCAGCGTCACTAATTCTATAGAGAATTGCTATAATTAAACAGAATAGAAACTATATATTAATTTGAAATTAATTTAGAAAAAAAAACTTCTGTTGGCCTTTCAAAGGCGTCCAGGGCTGTTCATCGTCGTTCATATCATCGTCGATCATATCATCGTCGATCACATCATCGTCGGACACATCTTCGCGGGATTCTCAACATCGTCGTAAAATTTAATGGCGAAGGCATTTTGTCATCAGCAGTATAAAACATGATCGGTTGCTTTAATTATTATAAAAAATACTTATTACATTGGCAACCAGATTCTTTTTGAATATTTCAAATATCTGCTATAATCTTTGAAATATATGTATTTGAAAGATTATAATTTTACACATAACATGGAAGCGATGAAATCAGGAATATTGATTAGTATGGTACATTATAAATTATATTTTTATATAATTTGGTATCATTAGAATGTTGTCGAATTTTATTTTTTTTCTAATCTCTAAACAAAAAAAATGTCTGGGATTTTTTAGTACCTTCACAGCGGTAAACATAATTCCATGTATTTCAAAATATATATGAAATATATCGAAAATTCAAAAAGTATCTGATAGCTAATGTAATAAACATTCATTCTGGAAATTTCTATAATAATTAAAGCAACCGTTCATATTTTATAATGCTGGCAATGAAATGTCTTCAAGAGAGTTAGCCCGACGTTAAAGTGAACTCGCGATGTTCAGCCCACGGAGAAGTGCCCGACGTTGATATGAACCTCGATGATCGGTCCGGTTACGTTTTCGAGGCTAGACTGTGTTTATTCTCTGTTAGATCTATACGATTACTTGCACAAAGGTTAAATCCGATGATTGACGTCGCCACGTATGATATCCTCTCGTTGTGAGAGTTTATTGCATTCTGAAAACTTCTGCATATCTCAGAAAAATGGAGTTGTCATCGGTCAAAAAGGTCTGGGTTTCAATGCTCGAAAAATATGATCTCATAAAAATGAAATACGCTATACTATTCTCCCGATAAATAAGGTAATAGGATGATCTCATATGATCAACAACCATAATATTACGAGTTAACACCTCACCAACACGTCGATAAAAGCGCATTATAATTTATGTAACCATTGAAGGATATTAGCTCGTCATAAGCTTCATTTTGGACTTTAACCTTGTTTACAAATTCGATAATACAAGTGATTTCAAAGCACCGTTTATTTACATTCAAATATCTATAATCCGTTGATATTAGCATTATTCTAAGTGACCGTTAGTAGATTGTATCGGGACATAATCATAGTGCACTATGGATAATGCCATATAAGCACAATCATTGTCATAGAAATTGGAACTCAATTGTATGGAATAATAATTTTAACTAGGATAACATTATTTATTCTATAGAATATTATTAGGTAATATGGATACTGCAAATAATCCCAGTCAGTAATATTACAATGTTCGATCATATTATATTTTAAAGCGCCTTAATTGTATAGTAGTTTATGGAAATACATCATTAATCAACCCGTTCTGACTTTGTGGCTGGCACTGTTCCTTTAATGTCAGCTATAAATGCTTAACATACAAAGCACCTAGTTACGTTTTATTGGTAATTATCATAATTTGACGCTTGACATGAAAAACTCGACCTTAAACTGAGCCGCGTGCTTATTGCCCAGGATTTTCGACTTTGCGCGACTATAGACCCGATATAAAGTCATTATTAATTCACTTTAATTACACGAGGATAATTAACGCTCTCCCTTTGCGAGTGTGCGTTCTGGGGATGTTGGTAGGCGTTCAGCGGGCTGTTCCTTAGGTCTGCATATGGTACAGAGCAAAGTGGTGGCGGCGGCGGCGGCACGAAGTCGCCCCCCATCGACAATACCACAGAGGAGTAATGGTGGCGGCAGACGGCGAGCAACATTCTCCTTCATTCGCGCACGATTCGTCTTGAAATTTCATTTCGCGTCATAATAAATTTTTCTTAATTGCCGTGTAAATTAGAAGCACCCCGTTGAGTAGGGTAAGCAACCCCTTCCTGTCCAGGCCGCCCAGCGGCTACCATCGTCCCGTGAATCGGAGTGGTTTAAAGTAAACGCAATTATTTATCAGAGGGTTTTCGCGCTGTATTAGCGCAACATTTCGCATCTAATGGCAAACCTGAATCAGGCACCGGGAACTTACTTCTCGAAACTTAATTCTCGCCCGATGGCACGTTACCCCCTTAGTGGCATCACCCTCCCCAACTGCTGAGAAAAAAAACACAAGCCAAAACAACAACAACCTCGATCGGGGTTTACTTATGCATGGTGTCATGTAAACGGATAAGATTGTGCCGCCCCCTGCTAGCACCACACCGACGCTAATTGAAAGAATCTCGGAGGGCGGCTATTATTTTCCGATCAGCGATGCTCGTTAGCGAAATTTCGCGAGGAGCAATAAATAAAAATTCGACTTCTAACCGCAATGCATCAGTTTGCGGCTACATGAAACGAAGTGGGCAAGAAAATGCCTGTTCTCCCAACCGCCAAGTCGCCTTGGCGGAAGCACATTGGCGATAGCATGGAAAACATACGAGGATGACTAATGCATCGGCGTTTTCTATTCATGAACAAGGGTGGAAGTTCGTGCGGCAGTGTCGATGCGCTCCCCGTATTGGAATATGACCCCATCAACACGAAATTATTGACTGCACTTTATTAAACATTAAAGCCGTCTGGCGTGTTGCGCGTTGGGAGCCGGGATCGCGTCGTGTCGTCTCGCTGTGGGTTTTCAGAGGTAGCAGTGAAAGCCACATACCCCCCAAAACGACGCGGGGGGTTTGTCCCTCCAAGAGCACGTCGACAGCAGTGAACCCATGCATGCATTAAATATTCGCTGGGAAATACCAATTTTTCACTACTTAACGTTACTAATTCAATCAACCGGTTGTTTTACATGCTCTTTGATATTGTTTCCCACTAGATTACTCATGTCCATCAAATTCTAGTGAATTCGAAAACAATGTGCAATATTTTCCAAACGATAGTTCGTAGAACCCGAACTACTACCGGATATACTTCCATCATGGTGGGTTTAGTGCGCTGTTAATTTCCTCGCGCAACAAAAGAAAGACAATAAGAAAGTTTTGTATCGCGTTGCTGGCGCCTCTCGAGAGGCAATGAACGATTGTGTGCGAAATGAGCTGCAAGTGGCGATTATGGTGATTAATAAGTGCGCTTACACCCTCCAATGTGCGCGCGCCAACGCGCCGGGTAATAAAATTCGCAAATCCAGCCCTCGTACATCGCCTCCACCCCCTGCAGGCATTTCATGTGTATGTTGGCGGCGGCGAATAAAGCCGGATTATTAGTTTCGCGTTGCGAACAAATTAAAAACCCATCGGACCACAATGCGAACAACGCACACTTAAGACGCCGTCAGAGGGAAGCAGCTGGGGAAAACAATAGGGGGAGCGTCACGATTCGCAAACATCCAACTTCTCTTTTTTCTCCCTTCCGTCATTTGGACTGCTCGCGCGCATCATATCATACACAAATACGAAATGGCGAAGGAGGAAAAATTAGTTTACTTTATGGTCCCTAGGGTGCAATAAAATTATTGCTGATCAATTTATTGAATGATACAGTTAGATAACTGATATTCACAATTCCAAATTCGTGGTAAATGAAGTGTTATCGTGAATAAATGATCTGGTATTACCTAGGTAGTTATTTATTAAGAAATAATTATGAAATATTCAGTAGTGAATCCATTCCGGTCAATACCCATTAAAAGATAATACAAACAGCTCTGTGTCAATAATAATAAATCACAGCGAAACGGAACAAACAGATATGTCGAACAAGGTATATAAATAATGTGGACGAGGCCAAACACCTTCACATGAAAAATGTACGTGCGGTATATTTTGGAGTCACCTAGAGAAAAACAAGTAAACAAACTGTTATTACATAATGATTTCTTTCTATCATTTTTCCATATTTGTACAGGTTTATTTAATCTATTGTTTTTATTTTCTTTTCAGGTATTTCCAGATTACCGCAGCTTCCACAAGAGAATACTGGAATCAACATTCGTGCTATCTACTCAAACAGACCACAATTTAAAATCGCCATATCAGCTTTCAAAATTTATTTATGGTGACGTGAAATGAGTTGCGTGGTAGCGGTTCTATCCGTGAGCACGTGCGTGGCACGCAAGTGAACACGGCATGCCGAATGAATCGTTCAATTAGCCAACAATGCGTTCAATATGTTTGATCTAATACCGCGCCGTTATCGCAGCACCGCCGATCACCACTGGGATGGTAAGCGAAATTTGCACGTTCTGCCTTTATCGTCGCGCAATACCCACACACTGGTATATGCGCATACGTGCACGGGTGTGTGAACGGCGAAATGCATTAGAATAATTTGATTTCGTTGTGCTGCGCTCGCCGGCCAGTGATAATAACGTTAATGGTGCAGGCCCGAATTTAATCGCAGCCGGACGCTAATTCGCTCAGTGCAATGTATGCCTCTGCCGCTCTATCGAGCATCAAGAGCTTTGAAAACGGACACAAAAAAAATGCAGCGAGCCGCAATATTGGAATGGATTACGGCACAACCGGCACGTTGTTTTTCCTGCATATCACGGGAATCGGAATTCTTGTAATTCTGTAATTTTGACATTTGACCTATTATCATTTGGTCTATTAGAGGGAAATGGGTGTATTGCTTATCAACCTTGAGCTGATGCTATGAACTCGGAATAACTTTGTTCGGTATCGCATGTTATGATGGGATATCTTTTTAGTGGAGGGTAAACCGCTTCGGTATGTAACGGTAACGGAACTAATGGCGTCCGCCTGACAGTGGTTAAACTATTCAATAATATTCCTTTAAAATTTCAGGACGATAGATGCAGTATTTACCAAGTTATAGCTCAAAAAGCTTATAAAAATATGCGAACTTACGTTTACCCAAGTCTAAACATATTTTTCTTGCAACATTAATTTTAGATTTTGCGAACACGATGGAGAAAACTCCAGTGCATTCTTTTGATTGAATGATACCTTATTTTATAGATAATTAAATTGTCTGAAATATGACTTTAATTGTTTTTTGAAAAAGTATATATTTATTGTTCGGTATCGCATGTTATGATGTGATATCTTTTTAGTGGAGTGTAAACCGCTCCGGTATGTAACGATAATGGACCTAATGGCGTCCGCCTGACAGTGGTTAAACTATTCAATAACATTCAATAATATGCTTATAAATTATACATTGAATTGTCATCCGATATTGAAAGCGTTTTTAGTTGTAGCCACCCAAGTGGCGAAGTGGTATGGTCGATGACTGCTATCCACGAGGTCCTGAGTTCGGTTCTCGGTGGTGATGCAGAGTAAAGTGAATTCTTCTTCTTATCAATAGTGTTAGCCTCTTATATGACTATTTATATAGAAAAATAATTGAATTGGGCTAATGGTCCAGCCAAGTGGCGCAGTATAGATATGGTTGATGACTACTGCCCACGAGGTCCCGGGTTCGATTCTCGGTGGAGATGCATAGTAAAGTGAATTCTTTTTCTTATCAATAGTATTAGCCTCTAATAGGACTAATTACATTGAACAAGAATTGCTAGCTAATGACAATAGCAGTCGATGCTCGGTAAACCAAACAAAAAAAAACTGGGCAAATGACATTGTGGTCGATGCTCGGCAAAACAAAAAAGTACTTGAGGAAAAATCCTGAAAATCATGCATTTTTGATGAGGTTTATGACGGTCCCACTTTAATATCCTATTAAAATTCTCCTAAATTCATATTTTTACCTGTTACTGGTTTATCCTGGTGTATCCATAATCTATATCGATAATGTATATGTAACTATAATTTGTAGGCCTATTTTCTATGTCTACCAATTTTTATAAAAATCGGCATGGTCGACTCCTGACCCTCCACTTGTAATTTTTTTTAATGAAAAAGATACAATATGCTTATAAATTATACATTGAATTGTCATCCGATATTGAAAGCGTTTTAGTTGTAGTGATTGAGATCCACCCAAGTGGCGTAGTAGTATGGTCTGCTATCCACGAGGTCCTGGGTTCGGTTCTCGGTGGTGATATATAGTAAAGTGAATTCTACTTCTAATAGTGTTAGCCTCTTATATGACTACTTATATTGAAAAATAATTGAATAGGGCTAATGGTCCAGCCAAGTGGCGCAGTATAGGTGTGGTTGATGACTACTGCCCACGAGGTCCTGGGTTCGGTTCTCGGTGGTGATACATAGTAAAGTGAATTCTACTTCAAATAGTGTTAGGCTCTTATATGACTACTTATATTGAAAAATAATTGAATAGGGCTAATGACATTGTGGCTCGACAAAACAAAAAAAAGTACTTGAGGAAAAATCGTGAAAATCATGTATTTTTGATGTGGTTTATGATGGTTCCACTTTACTATCCTATTAAAAATTCTCCTAAATTCATATTTTTGCCTGTTATTGGCTTAAAAATATTTTCAAATATTTTATCCGATATACTTGTCTGTAATTTTAAGAATGTATCCATAATCTGTATCGATAATGTATATATTTGCGCGTTACCGTCTTGACGAGATTATGTCCCTGCGATTTGTAAGATCGCAGAGCCTTATTCAAAAGGCTTTAATGACTTCACCAGC
>JAODAC010007887.1:6004-28589 GCA_027575185.1 Mimaenictus wilsoni
TTCCTCCTTTTCTTGTTCTTAAATCTTACCCGGAAGAATTCGATCCTATTTCTTTCAAAATTTATGACTAATCGTACACGATAAAGAATAATAAACAATAAATTGATAAAAAGTGTCCTGTAAACTGTAAATTATCTTTATGATACCCAATATAGTATCCACAGGAATTGGATGAATTATCGAAATTATCGTGGTAGTCATCATTTTTGTCTTGTTTCTGCTTAATTTCAGGCCTACTTTTCCACTTTCCTTTACAATCTCTTTGATCATTTCCTTCATGATTCTTTCTTGTTTAGATATTACAACCACATCATTGGCGTTCGCGTTTATATGGCTTCCCGCCGTTCTGACTGTCCCTTTCCTGTTTGTGTTCCTAAGTATGTAGTCTAGAACTAGATTTTGTATTGTTGCTGATAGGGTATCGCCTTGTCTTATTCCCTTTCCAGTTAGGAATGGCCCTCTTCCTCCTTTTCTTGTTCTTAAATCTTACCCGGAAGAATTCGATCCTATTTCTTTCAAAATTTATGACTAATCGTACGCGATAAACAATAATAAACAATAAATTGATAAAAATTGTCCTGTAAACTGTAAATTATCTTTATGATGCCCAATATAGTATCCACCGGAATTGGATGAATTATCGGAATTGATGTTTACAGCATGTTATCGCCGATCAAAGGCCATAACCATCAATATCTATTTCACATGATCGGGTGTTATTCAACTGTCGTTTCTCTTCCAAGGGCTCCCCGTCCGCCTTTTCTGTGCGCGCGTATGATAGCGCATTATGTATTCCGCGTTTTTCTGCTCGTTCATCTTCGTTTCGATTGCGATTCGATAAAACATTTCAATCCGCTATTGTTGCGGATGCGAGTATAATAGAATTACACGATGGTAAACATTGTGGGTTGCCGTGAGTTTGAAACCGGCGTCGGCCGTCGTCACCGCCTCTCTCCCCATTGGGGATGGTTTGCTGCTGCTGCTGCAGCTACGCGAGAGAGGGAGTAGCAGGAGGCAGAGAGGGCGGTTGTATCGACCTCGCCTCCGCGGTTTTGTATTTCCTACTCATGCGAACGGGCGCGCTCTTAAAACTGGCTCTAAAACCCGCCGAAACTCGTAACATCTTTGGGATTTACTCGTCCACATTGTGCCCGCTATTCAAGGGGAGCGCGCACAGGAATAGAGCGATCGTTGTGAGAACGCATAAAGTTTATTACTGACGAATGCACCAGCAATGATTGATGTTTCTAAACGCACTAACATTCGCTTCAATTCGGCTTTATTTCCTGTGGGACGGGAAGAGCGAATCTATCAAATTGCAATAGTGAGGAAAATATCTTGTTTTCTAACATGTCAGACAGGAATAACATACAAAAAGAAAACAATTTCTTTCAGCATAATAAATAATTATCGTTATTGTATATATTGATAAAATTATGGTCAGCAAAGTGAAATTGGGTTAATTTCTTTTAAAAAAGATGCGTTAGATATGAAAAGGACGTCACTGTAACCCACTTTGAGGTGAGTTATAGACATGTTATAGAATTGTGATGTTATATGACATGATGTGGAGTAATTCAATATGACGTGAGTTAAATAAACATTTCTTTTGATTTAACTTATTGCACGTGCATTTACTGTTCGGGATCGTGTATGCTTAAGTTAGATCTAGTTTATTTATTATGCAATATTTAGCTCAGGCTGCATTAGGTCATGCTAGGTTAGGTTAGGTGAGATTAAGTCAGGCTGTGCCAGCTTAGGTCAAGTCACCTAAGCCAAGTCAGATTATATCAGGTCGGAACCGGGTAGATCTTTATAGCTCATGTTAAGTCTGTTTGGGCGAGACTAAGTGAAATTAGGCCGGGACAAGTCAGCTTTGGTTAGGCTACTTTAGGCTGTGTTAGGTTTGGTTAAGTTCGGTTAAGTTATGTTAGGTAGCATGAAAAACAGACTTCAAGTTGCTTTTCAGTTTTATAAATAGGCCAGTTACAACGGATATTAAAGATTCCCAGATTAGCAGTGGCGTCCAAGACAGTTACAAACTTAGTATTTTGTTACGGCGTCCTTCTCTGATTGCACAGACGGTTAAGACGCGCGAGGGACCCTTACTTAAAAATAGCAAAATATAAGTCGATAATTTGTGGCCTGGAAATATGAACGTGTTTTCCAAACGGGACGCTTCATCCGCGTTGAAAGTCAATTTTGCGTTCAAGGGGCACGCCGTTAATTCCCTGACCCTGAAAAGAAAGGAGCACCCCTTCGTTCAGGGGAGAGAGTCAATTTTGCGCTCAAAACTCAACATTCCCAATTTGTTTGGACTGAACACAACGATCTTTACCTCCTGCCTCCATGGACATGTATAAAATTTGACGGGCATAGGTTATACTAAAGTTTGGTTATATAAAGAACATGTGATCCATCATTCCAAAAAGTTCACTTATAATAATATAATATACATAGTATAATTACATAGTATACATAGTATAATTAAAACACCAGGTTCAGAATCTCCCGAAATTTTTAAGTAAAATAAATTTTCCACATACACAAATTTGACAACTCCTGACGAAATATGATGTACCTAATCGATTCCTAAAAACTACAACGTAGTAATTAAAATATGCCCCCTTTGCTTAATTCATGAAACGCGCAAATCGTGAAATTTTCCAATAGAAAAATAAATGTGAAAGTTTCCCTTGTTTAACTAAATAAAATTGTTTTACATGTAAACACTTTTATTATTTATATACTAATATTTACACTACCTCACGATAACTGTAATTTAATGCCAACATAGCATTCCTCCTGTAACAATTTACATTATTTAAAATATGTATTACTCGTAAACTAAGCAAGTAATAATTCAAAAATCATTTTTTTGGTAAGCTGTTTAAATATATGTTCATTTCGATTCATTGTTTTATTACAAAAATAAATAAATACACCTCAATTTCCCAACAAAAAAATGAAAATCCACGTTTAAAAGAATTATCAGGAAAATATTAAATGAATAATGGAAATTTATCGTATTTTGCCGAACAAACTGAACGAAACCCACGTAAATGAGGTAAATCACATAAAAATCAACTTTTCACGCCCTAAAAACTGACGAATGAATATGAAATTTGCGCAGCGTGTTTTTAATTAAACTATGATTATTTACATGCATATTTAGAGTCGCCTACGATATGATTTCAATTGATCGACCGATTTTAATTACATCTGCTGCGCACTGCTATTGTGACAGCGCGCAATTAAATTTGCAAATTAACACGGCACACAGATATCGCCACATTTCAATGACGGAGGCCGGTCCAATTATATTCGATGCACACAAACACTGTGCGTATATTCAGCGTGCGCATATTCCGTTACAAACACCGTGGGCGAGCTGAGTGAGTAATTGTTGTAATCGTTTTGGTCTTATTTAGCAATTTGTGCTTGCGGCAACGTGCTGTATTTTCCCGGACAGGCCAACCACACTCCATGTCATGCGCACAATGCTCTAATTCGTGATGTATGTCATCGTGCATTGACAAATATTTAACTATAACAAATTGCATCCGCGTTGGTATGTTTTGCGACAGTTGTATATTGTTGCAAATTTATTGCTTTTGTGTTTAATGGTTTGCAATAATGGTGTTGAGGGTTATTGAATTTGCAAAGGCGACGTTTTGGATAAGTTCTATTAAGTTAGGTTAGATTATATTGAGTTAAGTTTGGTTACGTTAGGTTTGATTAGGTTAGGTTAAGTTTGGTTAGGTTTGATTAGGTTTAGTTAAATTTTATTAGGTTTGGTTTGATTTGGTTAGGTTTGGTTAGGTTAGGTTTGGTTAGGTTAGGTTTGGTTAGGTTAGGTTTGGTTAGGTTAGGTTTGGTTAGGTTAGGTTAGGTTTGGTTAGGTTTGGTTTGGTTTGGTTAGGTTTGGTTAGGTTTGGTTAGGTTTGGTTAGGTTTAGTTAGGTTTAGTTAGGTTTGGTTACGTTTGGTTACGTTTGGTTAGGTTTGGTTAGGTTTGCTTAGGTTTGCTTAGGTTAGGTTAGGTTTGGTTAGGTTAGGTTAGGTTTGGTTAGGTTAGGTTTGATTAGGTTTGGTTAGGTTTGGTTAGGTTTGGTTAGGTTTGGTTAGGTTTGGTTTGGTTTGGTTTGGTTTGGTTAGGTTTGGTTAGGTTTGGTTAGGTTTGGTTAGGTTTAGTTGGGTTTGGTTACGTTTGGTTAGGTTTGCTTAGGTTTGGTTAAGTTTGGTTAGATTTGGTTAGGTTTGGTTTGCTTAGGTTTGGTTAGGTTAGGTTTGGTTAGGTTTGGTTAGGTTTGGTTAGGTTAGGTTTGGTTAGGTTTGGTTAGGTTTGGTTCGGTTTGGTTCGGTTTGGTTGGGTTTGGTTAGGTCTGGTTAAGTTTAGTTAGGTTTAGTTACGTTTGATTAGGTTTGGTTTGGTTAAATGCCAACAACTAGATGTTTACCAGGTTTGGTTAGGTTTGGTTAAGATTTGTTACGTATGATTAGGTTAGGTTTGGTTTGGTTAGGTGTAGTCAGGTAACCACTAACAATAAGAAGAAATGTAAGCTATGAAATTTACTGTGAGAACAGGCAACAATATCCACGAATATTAAAACGAGAATTTCCGTTAAACATATAATGTGATTTTTCAAGTAATTTTCGCACAATTTCCACAGGTTCCCCCAATGAATAGGACATGAAACTTGCATGCGCATTATGTTTACTTACGTGCAGCGTGTTTAATTGATGTATGTAGCCCATACGAGTGGAAATTTTGGCGTGCGTTTCGACGCAATAAACTCGAAAACACTTTGGCAACTTGCGCTGCTGTTCGCTCTCGCTCGCGCACCGACAAGTTTTAATCTCATTCCACCGCCTGCTACTTAAATAAATACATCGCCATTAATTTCGCCCCCCCCCCCGAAGCGCATTAATTAAGCTCGTGGTTCGCTTCATATTTGCGCATCTTTTGTGCGCTCGTACCGCATTTTTTTTTGCGCCCATCACCAGTGGCGGCGGCGGCGAATACAAAAGACCACTTTATCATCGCACGCACTTTGAATACGGAATGCATGATCGCGCAGAACACAGCGAAGAACGTGCGTACATTGGCGCATTGGAGAAAGCGACGACCTTATCGATATTAACAGCAAATTGAGTGTAATATATCTGTGATGGTGGAGGCGGCGGGCAGCGATTTACGCTCACAAAACAGTGGCGCAGTGCTGCAGGCCTGGGTGTTGGATGGGTTTGTATCGGCCGAGTGAAAGCTGGAAAAAAATAATAATGTATGGCTGGCGTATGCGTGTGGCGATTTATTATGCGATATTCGTGTTTGCTTGTTTGCTATTTTGTGATGCAGGGCGTGTGTGAAATATGTCGATGAAACTCGCCGCCGGCGGCCGATGCGTGGCGGCAGCTAGCGGCCAAGATAAGACATAATTTTTCATATGTTTGCTTCAGTGATCTGCGCCCACCAATAAATGTCAAGTTTGGTGAAGAAAAAAAAAAAACAAGTTGCAACTTGTATTATTCATCCCTGAAACATCGTTGCGATTTTCTAAACTATTTGGTTTGTTGGTTATTCAGATGGTTTATCTTCATTAACCGTTAATGCCATCTAGTAGAAATTATACGTATTTATAAAGTTCTTAATATTTTTAATTAAATATTAATATTTTCTTAAATCATAGATACGTATCCATATATTTGAGGTTTTAACGTTATATTTGCGTCATGTGAAGTGACTAGATAACATTAGATCAAGTGAGGTGAATTTAAACGATATCTAGAATTTTAAAGAGACATCTAGTACTTTAAAGAGTATTACTATGATTAGTTGAGACTAAACGAAATTAAATGGCCTTAAATTCAATTAGAAGGTCGTAGGTAATGTTAGGTGATATTATATGACATAACTTCAGCGTCAATACTGTAAAATCAAAGAATATTCTGTTGTCTAAATTGACAACTTAGAAAAATACATTAATAAGCATACAACCAACAATACAACTTTTAATTTTCATCTAAACCGTTCTAAAATTGAGTAAAGTTTATTTGATTTACAATTTGAAGTTTGATAAGGAATAATGCGATTTCGTGGGTTTAAATGACGGTAAGTGACGTTAGTTGTGATAGTTTTACCGAGGATTATTGTTGGTAAAAGAAGATAGGTGGAGTAACTTGAGGTTAAAGAGCGATAGATGATGTAAAGTGATTTTACATGTTTTGTGATGAAGTTGGTGAACTAAAATGACATGTATCCAGAAGTTTGTTGCGTATTGTTGCTGTTGGTTGTTATTAAACGGTCTAGCCTCGTTTAATAGCAACCATGGCGTTAAAAATGAAATATAATATTGTTTGATGTAATATGACAATTGAATAATATACTTCACAGGTGTAAAACTAAGAATATGGCTTTAATTTGGAAATTAGAAATATATGTGAAATCAAGTAAAATGCGTTTGGCTTTGTGGAAGTTTGATTAGTAATAAAGTTTGATTAGTTTGGGTGATGATAAGTGACCTTATTTGACGTTACGTATAGCTAAATTCCATTTGAAAATGTTAGGTCATTTTTATGACCTAATATGATGTTTATCATATGGCGAAGACCATGGCACTTCGGAGATAAGAACATATCCCGGATGGAGAGAGTGATTCTGGAAAGGGCGAGATGTGGGTCGGACGAAAGAGGGCGTAAGGGATGGATGGGGCCCGAGTACACCCGGTGTGTGTTATGTGCGAAGGGCTTGGATACCTGGGAACACCTGGCAGGGGAATGTGTTGTGGTGAAGGTGGGATGGGCTTTGAAGGAGGGTAGGGGAGGAAAACGAGTAGAGGTATGGTTGAAAGAGTAGAGGGAAGGGGTTGGCGTCAATCACCACATTGGTAAATGTAAGAAGGAGGAGAAGAGCGGTATGGGAAGTTACTCATCTCCGATTTTAATGAAATTTGGTAGACATGTAGAATAGGCCTAACAACAATGTCTGTTAAAGCGAAACGACGCACTATCCAGGCATTATCCTTTAAAATGAGTTTGAAAATATGAATTCAAGTTTATATACCTTATCGGGGAGAGCTCTCTGAACAGTCGATGTAGCGCGGTTGGTAGCGTCTGTGCTTTCGAAGCGGGTGGCCTGCGGTTCGAGGCTTACTTTTTGAAACTTCTTTTTATTCGATTTTTAATTTTTTGTTAAATTAAAGTGGATGATTTCAATGATTTCAACGTCATTTTAAATAACTCTTCATTGTTTGATATCTGCTCTTTATCCTGATTTCTATCGTTTATATTCAAAAATTGTACACTCGTTGGTTGTTTCTTCTATTGTAAGAAATGGTCGACTGTGACGAGAATTTGTGACCTGATTGTGAAGCACTCATTAACAGTCAACTTCACAACGATTTTTATAAATGTTTGTTTTTGAATATTGTATATTTGTTAGATAAGTCGTTACAGTTTTGCAAACTGCATTTATTTATTTAATCGGCGGTATATCATAATTGAATTATAGCGAATTCGTAAACTAATCCGTAATTGCCTCATGTGGGAATTAAACAACTTTTTTGATTTAACATATGTTAAATAATGGTTCAAAAAATAAAGAATAATAATGTATTTGGTCCGGAAACCTGGCCATCGACCTAACTGGTCTTTCAGCCTCGGATACATTTTTATCTTTTATTGTTTTATTTTTGTTTACATGTTATTGCGATTGTAAATGTGATGTTGTTGTTATTGTTGTGCTGTTGATGTTGGATCTTGATCTGGAGTGATAAGTGTGAATGCAGTCAGTGGTTTCTTGTTGTGTGTTGATTATTATTTTTGGTGAGTTGCGCATTGCGATTGTTGAATGGTTCTTGATTGTGATTTTTGAATGAGTGAATTTTCTAAGTAATTTTTTATGTGAATTTCTATCAATAATAAATACACACATGTTGGGTTGCCCACCCCGGGGACTCGAACCCCGTCCGCCTGCGTGGTAAGCCGAAGCACTGCCAACTGTGCTGTCCAGGTGCCACTTTCAAAACTATTTTTGAAAAGAGATTTGTTTCAATATAGAAAATTTGAAAGGTCCAAGTGAATGTACAAATACATCATTTATTGTTCGAAAAAATTATGTTTTGATTGTTTTCATGATATGTATCATCCATCATTTTGTGAAAATATTGCTATCGAATTAATAATAATTGTAAATTGAAATCATCCACTTTAATTTTTAAAAAAATTAAAAATCGAATTAAAAAAAGTTTTTAAAAGTAAGCCTCGATCCGCAGTCCTCCGGCTTCGACGGCACAGACGCTACAGAGCTCACCCCGATAAGGTATATAAACTTGAATTCGTATTTTCAAACTCCTTTTAAAGGATAATGCCTGCATAGTGTGTCGTCTCGCTTTAACAGGCATTGTTGTTAGACCTATTCTACATGTGTACCAAATTTGAATAAAATCGGAGATGACACGACCTGGCCCTCCCCTTGTAAGAATTGTGATTAATGTTTAGTGATATTTTGAAGGGTAGTGGATATTTATAAAATGCAGTGTTGAAATGCCAACAAAGGTTCCATATGTTGTTAAATAAGTATACAATTACGCATATGGCATAAATTCAGAAATATAAATTGTGGTTTAGAAACTTAAATATTCGGCTAAAACTACGTTTTAGTATAAAAACTTATGCAGCCAACAACACACTTTTTCAATTTTACCTCCTAAACCCATAAAAAGAGCTATACAATATTTAAGAAAAGTATGAAATTTCAAAAAAAAACTGGGCATACTGGGCATACTCAAATATAACAATGTAACAACGTTATCAGCGTAATATAGTGGCTTGCAGTAGGGAACTCTCGCGGCCGACGCAACGCGACCGAACGCCCAGCCGTCGTTTATAAAATTGGCAAAGTTTCAAAGTAATTTAATCCGAGCGTGCGATCCAATTTCGCCCCCCCCGGTCAGCGCATTATACCAATGATTACGCCCTGTGATTGTAATCTAATTTGTTTCTTCGTTTTGTTTGCAGGTGAGTGCCTTATCAACGTCTGATCGTCCCGCCGATCCGTACGCGAACAACATTGCACGCCCATTCAAACGCACCAGGTTGCAATGGGTTCCGCCCGACGATTAAACAAGTTTTAAAAGCGCTCGAAACTAATCGCGTCGCGCCCTCCGGGTGAGTCTGCCATCTAATGAAATCAAATGAACCAACGGTTAATAATGCACAATGAGGCATTAAAATGCAGTGCAGCATTTCAATTAAGTCCGCAGGTAACGCTCTCGTAAACATTGCTAACCTAACCAAAGCCAGAAGATACTAGCAGTTTTTATGTGCTAGATTTAAGTCGTTTGAACGGTGCGCTAAATCGTTGTTGTTTTTTTATGGGATTTCGGTTTAATATATATTTGAATTATAAATAGTAGTAAGTAAGTCGGTTTGAGTGGTGGGTTTTCGCAGGCAAAGCGGCGACTTGAGCGGAAATTAACGCGCAATTTATGCACGCAGCGTAATCGAATTGGGAGCTTAATGATCACGGGCTTTTATCCGCCACGTCTCTTTAGCGAGGCGCACTAGGTTGGTAGGTTGGCTGAAGTAGCACTAAAGCAAGGCAATAGAGGGAGGTTAGCGAAGTGGGAGTGGGAGTTAGGGGAAGAGTGCACTGAAGGCAGACTTCGGTGGTATCCTTAGGGCGGCGTTGTTTTGTCTCCGCCGCATATTTCCAATTAACGTTAATAATAAACGTTCAGCGCAGACTACCTGTACGGCAGCGCCGTCAAGTCTATTATAACGGAGCTGTTTTGGCTTTGCTTTCAGGTTTGAGTGTCCGTATTTTGCATTGTTGCACATTTTCGCTATTTTTAGACTTGTTAAACTTATAACTCTCCTTGAGATTCAGGTTATAATCGGATAATTCAAAAACATAAACTTACGTTTTGTTGTAATATATTTTCAGTAGACTCAAGTAAGTTTAAGTTTTTCAAAGTTTGGGTTTATATCGGTTTAGGTCGAATAAGGTTAGGTTTTTGCTTTCTGAAGGTTGGAATAGAGCTAAATACGTTTGAGGTGGTTTAGCCTTATTGTGGATAGATTTGGTTATAGAACAAGCGTGGTTAAATTAGCCTGTGATAAGGTAGATCAGGATAAGTTAGGTACCCTTATGTTAAATCAGGTTAGGTTAGGTTAAATTATGTTATGTTCAGTTAAGTTAAGTTAGGCCATAGTAAATTAAGTTATGTTAAGTTAGGTTAGGTGTGTGTTTTCTGAAGGTTGGAATAGAGATAAATATGTTTGAGGTGGTTTAGCCTTATTGTTGATAGATTTGGTTACAGAACAAGCTTGGTTAAATTAGCTTGTGATAAGATAGATTAGGATAAGTTAGGCCACCTTAAGTTAAATCAGGTTAGGTAAAATTAGATTAAGTTAGGTTAAATTATGTTATGTTCAGTTAAGTTAGGCTATAGCAAATTAAGTTATGTTAAGTTCGATTAAAATTTGTTAAGTAAGGTTAGGTTAGGTGTTTGTTTTCTGAAGGTTGGAATAGAGATAAATATGTTTGAGATATGGTTTAGCCTTATTGTTGATAGATTTGGTTACAGAACAAGCATGGTTAAATTAGCTTGTGATAAGGTAGATTAGAATAAGTTAGGTAATCTTAAGGTTAATCTTAGGTTAAATTATGTTATGTTCAGTTAAGTTAGGTTTGGCTATAGTAAATTAAGTTATGTTAAGTTAGATTAACATTTGTTAAATTAGGTTAGGTTAAGTCAAAGTAGATGTTAGTAGATGTAGATTTCAAGTGAAGTAATGTGATATTTCAAGTAGTGAAGTGAAATTATCTTCAAATATAATGAGTCATAATGAAATTAAGTATATCTCCTACAACTACCAACTACCAGACGTATGCAAGGCGCCAACCCGTCGCGGCAACCTCTTCAATCTCTGGGTATCTTGGGTTTATTGTATTCTTATATTTAATTCTTAATGGCCCAGAGATTATTGGAATGTGACGAATTCCTCCACTTTACCGAAATAATATATAAACTTAGGAATAGACTAAACAACTTGGCGTCATACATAAAAATATGGAAAAGTCCACCTACGACGTCCCGAATCATACAATGCTGTAAACTTAGCTTATGACCTTATCAGTGGCTTGGTGATGGAGACTTCTCAGAGCCATCGGTTCGCAACAGCATACAAGGATACTTTAAATATTCTCAAATATTATTTTCTCAGCTTCTTTGCCATTAATGAATAAATGAAACGAATCCCTCCTTGAATATTAAACAAACCGAAATTTAAAACATCATAAAATTCATCGAATGTGCGTAATTCTAGATGATTCATGCGCAAAACACCGACTAATGAATGTAACTAGTTCAGGTTTCAAGTATACAATTACTCATTTAGTTCGAGATTAATTCGATATTTCTCATCGCTCGTGAGCCGCCCAATTTTGTAATTCAAATCAGCGGCAGCTTTTCACCGGCTTCTGCTCGCGCTGTGCTTTCCGCTCTCTGCATTCGAGCGAGGTAAGAAGCTGCTGCTGCTGTTGCATCTCGACCGGCCCCAATTTACGGCGCCGCGGCAAGGAGCTGCAAACTGCTGGATATACTGAATTATTTAATATTTCATGTTGTCTTCATTACGATTCGCAGCATCTCATCGTCGTCCCCCCGCTTGAAAAGCAAGCACACCGAATGAAATATGTATAAGATGCGTTTGCACATCGCCCACTTTCCAAACGCCACCCATTGCGAGTTATTATAATCACCCCTCGACCAATGAATAATATCGGGATTATGCGGTTTGTTTTTCGCATTTTCTCAACGGATTTCGTTGCGCAAATAACAGCAAAAGTACAAAAATATATATATAATAGCAGCAGACGGCGATTAATCACGTTCGGCTTGATAATGCACTTAAAAATGCTTCATTTATATTAGCATTGCAATAGCAGCGGGGGGTTAGCCTTCGGGGATAAAAATAAGCCGACCCGAATGATTTACGATCATCATTATCCTGATCTGCTTCGTGTACCAGGGAGCAGAACAATAAAAAAATCTACGAAGTTGTGCGTCGAGACTTTAAATTGGTTTGCGATACCACTTTTGCTATCTGTACGCCTTCTATATTAGTTTCTCATATTTTTTTTGCGTGATTTTCCTTACGCTAGTTCTTTCTTTATTGCCATTGATTGCCATTAATCTTGGTATCGATTTTAATTAACCGCAAGAAGGACGGGTGAAATATGCTCGGCAACTTAATGTTGGTGTGTCTCATTACGGGACCTTCGAACCTCTGTCGCATCGCTTCTCGTTAAATGTTGAGTTAATGCGAAACCTGTGTTGCGCTGTCGTACCCCGGCGCCTCCGCCACATCTCACACACTTCCGTTTCTGGTGGCGTACATTGTATCAGCATTGCGTGGTAATAATTAATCACTTTCGGCGTGTTTAATCATGCACGTTTCATATTTATTATGTTTCGCCCGTTGTCTAAGTTCTATTAATGTAGACGCAGCAAGCCTGCCAGGGCAGGCCGGAGGTTTGATGGACTATCTAAACCGCTCTTAGCCTTCTAGACAGTCTAGAGCTAGTTGGAATTAGTGCTATGAGGCAAGATTTGCATTTACATCTTCATCAAGACAATTCTACTTTCTCAATATTATATTCCCAACCGTTTGATATTTCTCGATGTTGTGAACTATGAAATTTTATAATTGTATGTGACAGAAACATATTATGATTCTCTATATAAGAAATGAGTTTAACTTCAGCACGGCTGGCGTAGGCAAAGTACAATTTTGTTTGGTTTTGTAAACTTAAGTTAAGTCAGGTTAAGTTAGATTGAGTTAGATTATGTCAAGAGGAGCTAAATTGGGTTAAGCCAACTTAAGTTAAACTAGGTTATTTTAGGTAGGTTAGATTATATAAAGTTAGATCAACGTCGATTAAGTTAGGTTAGATTACGGTAAGTTAGGTTAGGTTATATTAAGTTAGATTAAGTTATATTAAGTTAGGTTATGTTGATTCTAAGTTTCTCAGCTCCTCCGCCAAAAATTCAAAGTTAGAAAACTGTAAGAAACTTATGTTAAGTCAGGTTAAGTTAGGTTGAGTTAGATTATGTTAAGTAGAGCTAAATTGGGTTAAGTCAGCTTAAGTTAGACTAGGTTATTTTAGGTAGGTTAGATTATGTCAAGTTAGGTCAACGTCGATTAAGTTAGGTTAGATTAAGTTAAGTTAGATTAGGTTATATTAAGTTAGGCTATGTTGATACTAAGTTTCTCAGCTCCTACACCAAAAATTCAAACTTAGAAAACTGTAAGAAACTTATGTTAAGTCAGGTTAAGTTAGGTTGAGTTAGATTATGTCAAGTAGAGCTAAATTGGGTTAAGTCAGCTTACGTTAGACTAGGTTATTTTAGGTAAGTTAGATTATGTAGAGTTAGGTGAACGTCGATTAAGTTAGGTTAGATTTTGTTAAGTTAGGTTAGGTTATATTAAGTTAGATTAAGTTATATTAAGTTGGGTTATGTTGATTCTAAGTTTGTCAGCGCCTCCACCAAAACTTCAAACTTAGAAAACTGTAAGAAACTTATGTTAAATCAGGGTAAGTTAGGTTGAGTTAGATTAAGTTATGTAGAGCTAAATTGGGTTAAGTCAGCTTAAGTTAGATTAGGTTATTTTAGGTAGGTTAGATTATGTAGAGTTAGGTCAACGTCGATTAAGTTAGGTTAGATTAGGTTATATTAAGTTAGGCTATGTTGATTCTAAGTTTCTCAGCTCCTCCACCAAAAATTCAAACTTAGAAAACTGTAAGAAACTTGTGTTAAGTCAGGTTAAGTTAGGTTGAGTTAGATTATGTTAAGTAGAGCTAAATTGGGTTAAGTCAGCTTAAGTTAGACTAGGTTATTTTAGGTAGGTTAGATTATGTAAAGTTAGGTCACCGCCGATTAAGTTAGGTTAGATTATGTTAAGTTAGGTTAGGTTATATTAAGTTACGTTATGTTAATTCTAAGTTTCTCAGATCCTACACCAAAAATTCAAACATAGAAAACTGTAAGAAACAATAGAATTTTTAGAATTTAAAGATAACACAATATTTATAACAAATTCTTAGCCAAAAACCGAGAAACAATTGATTTTGATGAGACTAAACTAACCTGTATTTGTACAGTTGTGTCTATATTCCAACCAGGTCAATTTCAATGTATCTATTTAATATTATTACTAACTGAAATTGATGCACTCACTTGAAATAAGTTCAAATGGGATTAAATCATTTTCCGTCAATTACATTCCAATAAGAACAGTGGATTTTATTAAAAGGTTATACAATATTGAAGACAAATTATGAGCCGAAACATATAAAAAATGTTCAAATAACACAATTACATTAACACCATCAGACTAAATTTGACTAAACTTGTATAGACTCAGTTAAATCCCAGCGAATAAGTTTACTAACTTAAAGTAAGTCTAAAAATCAGTTTTCCATCAAATATACTAAAGTAACAGGCAAATATTTCAATTTTCCCACCAGCTCCACCAATAATTTATATTGTTTACAAAAAAATCGATGAAAAACTCATAAATTCCTGAACTGCGACAAAACCAGAAAGAATTGAATATATGAAAAGCCCTGAAGTGTCCGCTAATGAATGTGCTACGTTCCAAGATGTTCCTTCACGCTCGCCTGAAGACGACGTCGACGCTCCCAATTTCAGGCCATTAAATTTCAAGCATTTTCGACTATTAGACCATAAAACATTTTGATTAAGTGCATCCACATTATTGCCGCCATCGTCGCGGCGTGTACCAGGTGGAATGCCATCGCGTGCCGGCCGGAAACGCTCCCAAACGGTAGCGTGTTAACTCTTGATTAAGTCCTTAATGTTCCAATTCGGAGCGGCGTCGCGCAATTTATTACAATCCAACGGGCGCCTGCCGTTGTCTTCAACCTAGCATTTTGTACCTACCCCTACTTGATTTACCTTTCATAGCCCCGGCAGCAAAAAAAAAGCAGAACCAACCACGTACCCTGACGCCACTGACTAGCAAATCTATAAATTCGGAATTCACGCGAATTTCACATCCAATTCGGTAAAGTTTCAACGGCAGTGCGAGCGCACAAAAAAAAGGCAGAAAGAGCGGCAAACAGGTGTTGCACATGCCATCCGAATATCCTGTAAAAGGACGAAATTTAATCAGCTGGCGCACGGGCGGAGGTGCCGGAATTTCCCACACAGACACACCCGACCGAAACGAAATATGCATATTATTCGTATATTGGATTCGCCAGTCGCTCTGAGAGTTGGCCCAAATTGAATCAGACCGTTTTCGGGAACGACACCGACAGAGAGCTGCTGGAATCATTACAATAAAAGCTCGGAAAATCCGACAGCAAAAAAAAATCTCGGCAGTCAGATATCACATTGTGTGCGTTTTTTTTTTAATATTCAGCGGCATAAAATTTTTCATAACATTTCATACTTGCGCTAAAAAGCTCATAAAATCAAATTTTCGCATTAAAGCTTTTGCTAGAGTGAGTTGTAAAAGGATGGAGTGGCGCCACCTAACGGTAGCGGCACGAACGAGCTATAAAACAGGAAGTAGGACTCTTGCACGCCCTGGGAAATATTGATCCAGGAACAGACTTCTAGAACACCCTCCTGTTTGGCAAACACTCAAAGGGAGAGTCATAGATGGCGCTAGTGGTCCTATACTGATTTTATCTGATTGGCTTTTCAGAATTGCACATGTAATTTTAGGAAAGTTTGAAACAAAGTTTAGGTAATGATTTATAATAGTCACATCGGTATTTGCAGGTAGATTTGTGGAGGTAAATTTTGCCTAAATAGCTCTGGGTCTTTAGTTTCGGGTATTGGTATCTCTGTTTCCATTTTAGAGGATTGTAGCGATTATATCATGCCAATATATTCCGATTTCTCTTGAATAATTGACGCTTCAGATGGAGGGCTGGTTTGGTGTTCAAGCGGAAGAGCCATATTCCAATCCATTTTGTTCCTGCCCCTTCCTCTCCTTCATCCCACTCCCATCTATCTCACACCACTCCTTCCGTCTATATTTGCTTCCTCATACCTTCTAACTTCCCACAGGTGAATAACGAATATGCGAACGCTTTCGGAATATCGATACACCGATGACACTTGGGTTTGGTACGCCTGTATCCATAATTGAATACATCGAATATAAGGGATACAACTTTGAATATAAACGGCCGCGGAAACGCACTATTCTATTCTAGAGTCTCCAGGTTTCTGTTTTCTGTGGGAATAGTGCATATTGGAGTACGAAAGAGTGGCAGCGCGTTTTGTTTTCCGAGCTAAGATTCCTTCTCTTAGCAGAGAAGGAGGGAGAAGGGACAGTGGCGGGAATCGGTAGAATTGCGCGGGAAACGCTTTTGCAGCGATTCAATTTATGGCTTTGTCCTTTTGTCGCGCGTTTGTTCCTTTTGCATTTTCACGTCTTCATCGACCACAGTGCGAGACGTTCCCAGGGCTGGAATGAAAGTGTAAACTGTAGGAAATCTACTGCTCTAACGTATTTAAATTAATTGCTTAAAGATTTCGCGGTGTGATAAAATCGATTAAAATTTTTCCCTCCACCTTTTGGGCTTGTCACCGCAAGGAGCGAGCTAATTTATTTCTGCGGGGGCTTTGCTTAAGCGAAAAGCAAAAAAGTTTTCTTCGTTCTATAGTCCTATGTAGTTCTAGCTTCCCGGGTTGGGAACAGATGGGAAAATGTGTGGAGGCAATTATTGGGAAAGTGTAACGCTGTAATTGGAAATTTGTTTTTGGCTTTCGGGAACCAACATATGGTTTGGAGAACCTTTTCGCGTTCCTGACGTAGACAAGGATATCTCAGGGTAGGTGCGGTAGACTATGTTTCATTGATTGGTCTCCATTCACGTGGAGCAATCCGTAGGAATATAATAGGTACAAAATCATGGTCAATGCACCTTATCTCATCCGAATCATCTTTCCCGCCCCAATCACCATAGCGTAACTTTAACTTCTTCCCTTTCTCTCTCTTCCCTTTCTCTCGCTTCCCTCTCCCTCTTTCCATTTCTCTCCCTCTCTTATAAATCGCCATTGTCCGTCCTTTCTCGGTCTTGAACATGGGAAGCATCCTGTACTTCCTCTCCAGATCTTTTCCTACAGCCGATAATCCGATACAGCAGATTTGGGTTCGGGTTGTGGGTTTTATGATTTAATGATGCTTTGTTATTTTTCCTTCCGGGGGCCGCGAAGTCAGAAATTTGTGTCTATTCAAGCGCAAACGAGGTTGATCTAGCTCCTCCACAGTCGTAAAAAACTGTGATATAGGTTGCCTATGTTTAGTATTATTACACAACTTGCTTGAACAGTAGTCGGGGATAAATGTTCTTCGGCGGGGGTTGGTAACGGGCTGTTGGTTGAATGTAGAGTTGACGATGCGAAATTAATCGTGTTTTCTTACGTCGGCGCGTTGGCTTTTGCGACGCGATGGAATCCTTTGCTATGCTCAAGAAGGATGCTTGGAAGGAGGAGAGTACCGGGCGGAGAGAAGGGAAATTTATTACAGGGATTTATTACCTGATGATATGTTACCGCCTTTGGCTTGTGCTTCCTTGTTGCTACAAGACACACGCCGCGCTGAACTTTAACGGACGGATTCGTGCAAACACAAGTCAACACAAGCAGAACTGGGGTATTACCATGGCGCGAGCATCGACGGGGTGTTTGAGCCGGAATTGACTTCAAAGTCCTTTCCCGGCGTGGCGCAACGCACGCAGCTCGTAATACTCGTGGAGACTAAGACGTGCAACATTGTCCCTGGTGCAACTTTGAAGCCTTACATTGGCGATATTAAGCCTCCACGAACATTTCCGAATAAATATTGGTCTTGTAAGTTGATGTAAGTTGATCGTAACCCTCGCAGAGAGTTGCTAAGTCTTGTGACCGACAACAGGGTCACTTGAATGATGGCCTAATTTCGGATTCAATCGGGCGTTAAAGAACGATAAGCCTGATCCTCTTCAAAGGGAGCCAAGTGCACTGGTCAGAGAATCGCAATCCGTTTTTGGGATACTTGATATTCATAGACTTAGTCTTTTTTGACCTTTGAACCTTCCTATCCTTAGTCTGACACTCGGAGGCTCCCAGTGAATGTTCGACTAAGCATCGAAGTATAACTACAAACTGTGGAGTGAGAGGAAGTCTAACACTGGGAATGGGAGGAAAAGTAGGAGTAAGATTGAGTACAACTCACTGCTATTATAGGAGTGAGTTTTGGAGGATTAGCCCACATTTAGGCGACCTTTTTACAGCATCGCTTTAGATACTTGTTCAAACGCATCCTACGTTTGCCCACTTTAGGGAGCAGAACCGGACGGATGTTAAACGGCCGTTGCGACCCCTAACGTTAGCCACATTACAGCCGGACACTATTCTATCCTCAGCTGGCGTGAATTGCTAAAGCTGTAGAGTATAACTGCGGCGAAACACAATTCGTTCCCCCTTATACATCCTGCATGCTTCCATTTGTTTCTGCTTGGTAGCCACTTGCTTCCGCTTGCTTTTACTTACGTCCACATGCTACAACACTTGAAGCTCAAACCGGGAGCAATCATCACGTGGTCGGACCACGAAATTGACTAAGTTGATAACTTAATATTTACCCCGGTCGGTCGGTCTGCCGGTGTCTGCGGCACACAGTGGGTTGGCAAATTTCTCCTGCGTCAACTTTCAAATGAGCGTACTGCGGGGATGACACGGGTGCAAATTTAAAGCCCCGTTTACTTTATTCGCCCTTTCTCCGGCTTTTTCGGGATTCGAGCTAATGTCTACTCAAAAATTCGGTTAAAAATTCAGGCAAGCCCGAATTCTAGAGGGAAATTGCTCCAATCTGGGTGGGATACATCCACTTTCCAGCCGAGTATTTTCATGTCATTAAAGCTTCTCCAACACTCCAACCCTCAAACACTCGAAACCTTTTCCAACTTTTCAAAATCACCGCAACTGTTACAGATTTTAATGGTGCAATTACAATTTCTCTTCTGTCCTAAAAAAATGTACATAAAAGAAGCAAGAACGATGCATTTTTTTATTTCAATGTTTTTTTTATCGTTGGAATATTAAGAATACTGGAAGAAATATTCCTCGTCGCTATATTGAAGGATTTTAATTTGTTTCCCTATTGATACGCCCACCCACTCGTGACTCGTGACTGGTACCATCGGGAAAGTGCAGAAAAAAGCGGCGTTGAATTGAGTCAAGTCGTGGAAAATCGTGCGCGTAATTCGTTTAGTTGTCGGCGCAGTGCACAACGGCGTCGCGGTGCGCTTTTGTGAGGGAATTTCATTTAATAAAAGGCGCTGCCGGCGTCGAGACGGCAGATCTTGTTGCGCTCTTGCGCCAACTCCACCAACTCTTCCACGTGGACGATGGCGGCGGCGCCGGTGTGCCAAAACCACCCTCCGTGCTATGCAAGCCCATCGCGCCGGAAACGCAATTAAAACCATTTTGCGCCCGCCCTCGGTGTATGCAACTGCGTGTGCAACTTAAGCAATGTCTGGAAAATCCTGCAAGTTGGAAAGCCTTTGGAAAACTTTTCTGAATCAGCGCTCTTTTCTCGCTACTTGATAAATCCACATGCACGAACTAGAAAAACACAAATACCGATAAATAAAGTTTGGGAAAACCTTCTGTTTTCACCCTCTCTTTTTGTATAAAAAAAATCTTTTAAGAAACTTGGTAGTAACTTTAGTTGTACTTTTTTCTTGTAATAATAATGTCCAGAATAGAGAGGAAATTTTCAGAACCGGGTGAAATGTTGAGTAAAATATCTCTTATTATGTATCAAAAATGTGATTATGTTTTTCGAGGAGGTAGGAGGTAGCGGCTGTAGGAGGTGGCAAGTGCGCGCCGGTTGGCCATCCACTGCCTCTCTCGCTGCCACCACGCCACCGTAAGCCGCCGCCGTGGGGCGACGTAGCGCACGACGGCGGCAGTGCGCCCCACGACTCGGTGGACGACGCCGCGTCGCGTATGAACCGCCGCCCCCTCAGGCGATGTGTGCGCGTACCAGTGACCCGCGGTGATGGTGGATCCGCTCAAAGTATTCTGGGTGTTGACCAACAGCACTTACTTGGGTATTCATTAATTAAGTTTAATTAATTCCCCCACTAACACCACACTCACACATCGAAAAAAAAAACCTAAAAACCCTCTCTAAAAAAAGAGAGAAAACGAAACTTTACACCATAAATGTTCGCATTAAATCGTATAATCTCTAGTTTTAGAAGTACTATTACACGTTAGCGGGATAATTAACCGGGTAATTAAATCCCAAATTAAATTAAACAGGTGCAATTGTTGCACCTTATGCTCGTAATTACTTTAGTAATATAAATTTGTAATTTATTGGTGTTAAACTTAAGTTTTTCGAAATTCGTTGGATTTTTTTTCTGAATTTTTAAATCATAAAAATATCAATTAAAAACTTTTATATTAATATCCATCTAGGGCCTTTGAGTATTCCCAAATATGTTTTTTTCGCTTTCGAAGTTTAGTTGAGTGTTTTTCCTGGTTCCCCAGGAGGTTATATCATGGTGAGAACTTTGGAACTCGCAGTGCTAAAAGAAAAATTATAATTTTCCGTATTTCGTCCCATTCCCTAAAGCTTTTTAATCCGCGTACTTCCGGCCATACTTGGAAGATCCGGAAAAGTGCCTCACCACCAAGCAAAGTAAACCAGGCAACGGTCCAGTGAAAGTTTCTGGGTGATATTAAAACAACGTCCTCTTTCGTTCTCTTTCCTTAATTTCAAGTTTTCTACAAGTTTATGAAAGTTTATGAAGTGCGTATGGACTCTTGGAAAGTGTACAAAGTTAATTTATCAGCGCTTGACAAGTTGTAATTTCATTTAATATCGCTTGGTTTCTTTTAAGATTTTGGAGATCAAGATTTCTGGACCTCCAAAATCTTAGATCTCGTCGGGGTGTTCATTAGTCGCAATAGAAATCGAATTAAAAGAGACCAGAAGGAAGGAAGAAAATTAACTGTGTTTAGTGAAGTGAAATTTTAGGCAGAAAAAGGAAGGAGATTATCGCTAACAAGCAAGTATCTTTCCAAAAGCGGATTTGCAAGAGGAAAAAAAACGGATAAATCGAGACAGTCGTTCGGTAAAATCTAGTACACCATCCGACGGATAAGACTATGCGGGCCGAAGTTTTATTTTTTGACAAATCCCAGCTTTGCATCGTTTCTATTCCCTGCTTCCTACGAAACCAGGCAGGAGCGTTTCTGGTATAAAATTCTCTGTATTCATATTCTGGGATCACACATCCCGATGGCACCATGCCGTGCAACGCGTAATTGAACTTTACATCGTGCTGAAAAGGAAGAACAAGAAGGCACACAGACAACATCAGACTACGAGGCTACGTCCCCCCCCGGTGGCTGTGGGTTGACTTCTCACACGTGACTGACTGCTATCCACATTCTTAATATGCGCACGTCGAAATTAGTTCCAGAGCGACGGAGACAAACGCACACATTCATCGTGGCGACGGTGGGCGGCGGGGGCGTTGTTGTAGTGTCTGGTGTCTACTATCCGGCGTTTGTATTTATTATTATTTAGTGCCAGGCGCCGCGGGGGCAATTTGGGAATTTTGGTGGCGAAATTTCATCAGCGAGGCGCGAACGCGCGCGCGTTTATTAACTAATGTGCGAAACATTGTCGGCGGTTTCACGGTTTCATGGCGTCTTATTTTCGGCATTATGTGCTAATGTTAAATAATGTCGAGACGACAGTCATACCACGAGAATATGCGTGGCAGAGAATATTAGTACGTATACTGCATTACGCAAACATTAATTTCTATCAATTTATTAACTTGTAAGGTTAACAATTGAATATATAGACATTAATTAACTTTATTAAATGGCTAATTATCGAGACTTGTAATTATTGTGAGCTGGGTGCGGTTGGGATGGATAATTTCATTTAATATTTATAATGTTTGTTGAGTAGTTTCCTAGGTATTGTTGGTGGATAACGTAACGTTGTGGCTTGAATAATTTAGCGTGGCAAGGATATTTTAAATTATGCATTTGAATATTCATACGGAAGTTTGAAAAAGTTGATAACAGTTTGTGCACTTGTTGAATTATAGGCGAATTAGACTAATCTATTTAAAAATTCAAAGGAACTGAAAAAGAAAAGAGGTATTAAGTAAAGGCTCATCGCAAACAGCTGATCAACTTCGCTGCGACCTCGAGCTAAGCTCCGCCCCCCTCGCTGGGGATGTTAGTATTCAAATCAGCCGACAGAGTTAGTCAAAGCGCTCCAACTTGTGATGCTCACACATTACTTTCATCTCATTTCAGCAGTTTCTGTCTCAGTCTCACTCGCAGAACACGTTTGAAGTTTGTGATTCACCATGCACGTAACGAACGTTGCGTTCGTTACGTTTAATTAATTAATCTAAGACAATCATACTTTTTTTTCGTCGTAAGAGGTGTGAAAGTATGAAGAGATCCATGTGTAAAAAAAAGGCCTTAAAACTAAATTTTGCATTTTTTGTT
>JAODAC010007898.1:0-28580 GCA_027575185.1 Mimaenictus wilsoni
TATATATATTTGCTTCAGGCGGTAAACATTTTGCTTAAATATATTGAACATTATTAAAAACCTATTCCCCTCGTATGAAATAACTTTTCGAAAAAAAAACGGGTATAATTGAAATTCGCCGACAATCACGAATATTTTATGCTGTCTGTTGGCACGTGTTCTGTTCTAAGGAAACAACGACCACGTTGTCATGGTACATACCTTGGGTGCGAGTCATCGGTCCCTCGTTAAAAGATTTCGTCGTGACAATTTTCTCTGGAATCAGAAATAAGCTTTAATAAATCGCGCCTACAACACAACATCATCAATTCAACACATTGTTAACATGCTGCTCGCAATCGCTAAACTAATGAAGCGAAACAAATGTTTAGACTCATTTTAATTACAAGACAAAAGTAAAACGAGCAAAATGCTTGGTTTGAATCTGTGTTCAGAAATCAAAAAGGGTGGTTTGGCCGCAAACGCGGGCAAGCGTATTAGTTCAAATATAGGGGTGCGCACACCAAAAATGATAGAAATACATTACATATTAATGTAAACAAAGTGAAATAACACCAAAGCACACGTCAAGATACGCTCTCTCACCATTCGCTGACGTCCAGCGTCGGTCACATATTGATCAAATCAACAAGTACTCGCAATTTAACAAATTTCGAATAGGGATCGTAAAGATTCATTGTTGGTGTGCGCACCGCACCACCACTAACTACACTGTGCTGTGATTTTCGTTTCGCTTTTGGCAAATTTCATGTCGTTTTGACAATCGATTCACTTTTGGTTGTTCGCGCGTTTCTCTAAACTAACTGGTTGCAAACTGCATCTACTTGCATTCCCCGCAAATGGTGATCGATTGGACGCGTTCTCAAAGACAATACGTTCAACTACACAGTCAAATCAACGTGAACACAAAGAATATAAGGGACGTACACATTCTGTATGTGTTCGTTACTCATATCATCGTCAATCATTCGACACATTACAGCTGACGATGGATGCACTTATTCAAAATCAATTTCAGTTCGGCGCAGTTATGGCGCAATGAGTCATATTTCAGTGCAAAACACACGACACTTGTTTAAAATGGAATGGTACGATTGAATGGTACTTTTGAATGTCTTGATGTCTTGATCCGTCCATGCGATGATAACTATCACAGTTAGCTAGTCGATTGAAACAGATCCTCGAACGCCTCGTCGACGTTCGTCTCGTCTAGTAAATCAGGACAAACAATATCAGGCAGCGTGCGTGATCGGCACAGACCTGTCGTCGACGTGGAGACCTTCTGCGTCGTCTTCGTGCGATTGACGACGCGATGCTTGTTGACACGGGACGAGTGTTGCGTTGCGAGTGTCGCCGGCTGATGATGACCTGCCGGGCCGAAGTAAGCCTCCATGGTGCGCTTCTTGCTGGCCATTTCATCCTTACTCATGCCCGCCTCAAATTGCTTGGGTAGAGCGAGGGCGTGCGTGGATTTAGACTTCATTACTGTACGCGCATTGGGAGATGCGCGAGGGGATGGTTTCCGTGCCGCCTGCTCCTGTTGCAGTACCTGATGCCAGGAGTCGGATTTGCTGAGTTGCGGGGATACACGTTGAGACTGGTGACCGTATTTTGATTGTACCGGTATTTGGAATTTCCCAGTGACGATGCTCTCGCCGTGAGGGGTTACTACCAGTGTGTCGAGGCTAAGGGGTTGATCATTGACACAGAATTTGGGCTTACCGGAAGGTGCTGTTGGCACCGTCGAGGACATCGTTGAGCCAACAGGTGATTTGGCCTTGATCTCACTCTTGATCTGCAAAGTACTCCTCAGATTGAACGCGGCGTCCATGTCGTGTTCATTGCGCGATTTCGGTTTGTTGGTAACAGTGACCGCTTGTTGGCTTACAGGTCCCGACATTACCTTGCTGCTCACCGCGACGTATTCATGCACACTGTCTGTCGAAGTCTGAGTGTCATAGTTTGGGCGTTGTGTCTGATTTTGTGGTGGTTGATAAGTAACATTGTTGTAATAAACATGTGGCTCCTGTTCTCGATGGTTGTGTTTATGCTCAACAGTGTGCAGATCATGAGTTAAGGTATCGGTTTTCTTTGGCGTATAATTTCCATGGTTCTGTTGCTGTCCCTCAGCACTTTGACCTTGGCGCATTTGAATGTTCTGCACAGTAGGACTCGTTGTGTGGAAACTGGCTGGAATATTTATATTTTCAGTCGGACCCTGATGCGTATGATGGTTATGACGATTGTTATGATAAGAGTGTTGATGGTTGTAGTGCGGCTGGGAATTATTAGGTCCCTCGTGATTGATTGCTGGTGAGTTTCTCATAGTATGATCGGCAAATTTCTCGTAATTCGTCGGTGGTGTATCAACGTTGTGGTTACGTAAGAAAGGATCGGGCTTCGATGGTTGAGCCTTGTGCTGTACCTGACCATGTCCTTGATAGTGTGACTGTTCCTGGTGTACGGTACGTGTCTGGGGCACAGGTGCAAACGCACTCTTGTATTTTACGTTGAATTGGGCGACATATTCTGGGCGTGCATCAGCCTGAATATTATTGTACTGTCCGCTTAGTTTTCGCACTCCACCTGCGTTCGTAACCGGAGGAACGTAGGAAAGTGGTTTATCCTGTTTGCTGTTCTGTAACAGAGTTGTTGTGGTACCGATTTTCTCCTTGCTAAGTTTACGTGGTGCCACCTTTGGTGGTTCTGGCGGAGGCACGCTATTTTCGAATTTACTCGCGGCGAGACTTAAAACCCGTCGCTCGCCACCTCCATTTTGTTGATGCGGCGCGACAAACGCGTTCTTAATGTTCCACGGTGCCGAATTTTGTGCAGACGCTTGTACCTCAAATGATTTCGGACTATATAAGTACAGTGCAGTGTCGGGCGTATGCGTTTCAGGTGTTTTAATATTTGCGATCACGTCTGGTTTGGGCGTCTTGTGAATCGGCTTAAAGGCAGATTCGTGCGGATTGTGCGTGAATTTGTTGATCGTGAGTGGTTGCGATTCAAATTTGGAGGTTTTGGGTGATGATGTAGGTTTCGCGTTTCCGGCAACTACATGTTTGTTCGTTGGCACTTCGCCACCCAAGCGCTGGCGAATAGATTTACTATGCTCGGATACACTGATTTTCTGGTTTTCCGCACTTTTCCAGAAGTTACGCGCCGAATTTTGTTGCTGCTTGGGGATCGCCAACGACTGGTGATTGTCTACCGCACTCCGTTCAAAATTTGTTTTGATGTTGCCGAATTTTCTCGTCCAGTTCGTACCCCCACTCGATTCAGATGATTGAGAATGCCCGGCCTTATCCCATAGAGAGGTTTTATGACTCACATTTGCATTTGAGTTTTGTCGGTTGATAAAAGCAAGGAACTTTTTGTCCGATTCCGTTTTTGGTTCAAAACTAGGTACCCTATTGTGTGACAGTGGTTTATTATTTTTATTTCCAATGCGAATTGGCCCCCGTAGAGCTATATAATTACTCCGGCGGGATGATTCTGGTTCAGTGAGTTCACCATCACTCTCAGGATCTTCGTAATAATAATTGGACGGTTTTGGTATGTCAATAGTATTAGCGCGTTTCATGCGTGATTTCTTAGTGTTAAATCTGTTTGACTTATCAATATCCTGTGCATAAATTGGATTGTTCTGAAGAATGACATCTTCATCAAAAATTGGAATCGCGGCTTGCATAGTCTGAGCATGTTGAGTAGGCTGAATTGGTAACACAGGCTGCACAGGTAACGTAGGTTGAACGGGTAGAATAGGTTGAATAGGTGATATTTGTATAGGAACTGGTGGTTGTATATGTAACTGGGATTGGGGGGGAGGATAAATACCTTGATCATAAAGTACTACTGTATCGCCGTCTTTAAGATCATTTGGTTGGCGATACGGGCTTACCGTAGGCCTCTGTGTATCTTCATCAATATCATTTTCATGCTCAGTAAACGATTTAATCACGGCTGCATACTGCACCGCGTTTAACAGTTCTATACTCTGTTCATCCAGGGATTGTGACTGGAATAACTTGGGTTTCGGTTCGGAGGGCATCTGGTCGAAGGACATTGATTGCTTATAGCAATAGCGATCACTTTCAGGCACGGTACAAATTTCATCATCATGCAATGCTGGTGGCAACTCTGGTTCAATACTCTCATTGCTAGGTGTCTGCACTGTAGACGATGTCCCCGACGAGTTTGCACTATTCGTGAACGGCTTGGGCATGGCGTTCTTTACCGTACCCTGACATACCTTAATCGGCCCGTAAACCGGTTTCTCCTCTAACTTATCCTGTAGACTGGGCACATTATCCTGACTACTGCTCAGTACAAACTCCTCCATGATACGTCGTGCGTCCTCCAATTCCTCACTGCTCACACCAACTGTGTGACGAACCGGCCGCTGCTGTCGTTGTTGGCGGCGCGCAAACCTCCCACCACCGCCACTCAATCGTCGTTCCTGGTTTACCCCTGCCCCGTCACCACTTCCGGCCGACGACGGTACTACTAAGTTCGTTTGCAGCTTGGACACCAGCTGCAACAGCGAGTTGCGCCGCTCCAAGCTGATGTCGGACGATTCGCTACACAAGCACGCAGAGAGCTTCTCCAACGCGTTCTGCACCTCGAGTATCAAACCGGAGCGTAAGTCCTCACCGGACTCCGTACCCGAGTCGGCCGTCTGCTCGAACTCGGGCGCTTCGAGCGCATTCTGAAGTAGAGGTAACAGTAATGACTCACCGTGAATGTTTCCGCTTTGCGATTGCGTCTCCTCGAGGGTTTTTTCCATAAACTCGGAGCATGCTATTGCAAAATGAAATCAGAAAAAAAATAGTCGTGTGAGAAGGCGATACGGCGATACGGAAGTGCAATATGAATACCTTCTTTTTCAGCCATAACTTGTTTCAATCTCAATCGAATGATACGGCGTTCCTCGTACTCGGTGCTCTGCTCCAGCTGAAAGCAATTATAGTGTCAGATGTTATAATAATAAACGCATTTGAGGGTAGCGTACCAAAAGGCGTAACGTCTGCTCGTTCCAAACGGTGTTCAGCACTTGTTGCGTAATTGGATGCGTGAATGTGCGCGTCGTTGTTTTCGGCACACCGTTTTCCTGGAAATTGAACAATTCCGTCGCATCAGAAAATGCAGGCGCGGTGAAAATGAGCAGCGCATCGCTGACCTAAACCAAACGCACGCGTCGGCGGGCGCGAAAATTACGCCCGTTTCGCCGCGCAAAACTAGCGTACGCTGATACATCTCAGTCGAAACGCGCACATACGGGACGGGGACGCCCCGTTGTGTATACGAAATTTTTACGTGGCAATCGACCAAGTCAAGTGCTACCAAAATAGGCGAGTCGTAAGCACACCGGTCGACGTCGCGACGCCATGCGCTCGCAATGTGTGCGTATGGTGCACACGTCGAAGAGACGCCCAAAGGGACTGTTGAAGCGCCGTTTTATGTGTGCGTATGTGTACTCAACTCTTATTTATTTATATTGCCAATTGCGATGATTTAACGTTAGCGGAACGTCGCAGGTATGCGTGATCAATTCCGCACAATGGACAAACGAGCGCAAAACAAGCATCCGCATGTTGGCGCGTCTCGCCGGGTGCGACAAGTGTCGCTGATCCGCGCGCTTATATAATTACTGTCCAAAGTTGCGTGCAACTTTTGCGAATGGCTAAAAATGGCGATATTATCGAACGCGCTCAAAGAGTTGACATTGGCGATGAAAATAGCTGGGCGGGCAAAATCGCGGTTGCCTGTCGCCAGCCATGGACGCACTTTTATGCTGGATGCGTGGATAGTAATAGTCGTCCTTCGCGATTTCATCCCTACTGCCCCACAGCGGCACTTGGGAGGCGACAGGATCGAAATGGCGACTCTCTCTCAGCTTATCCTGTTTACTGACGGAATGCGGAATATCTTAGCATTATTTGGCCTATTTATAATTTTTGTTTGTTTTTCCAAAAGTACAGTCTATTTGCGTGGTGTACGCTTCCGACTGGCGGTGCACGCACACACACACTCGCGGAAATATGGAACGCAAAAAAGGTACACACGCCGAAAAACATGTCGCCCCGCCGGGGCATATTCCAAACCAAAGTTTGCTAAATATACTCACAATCAACAGTGGCAAATTGTAAAACGAAATTGCAAGTCGCATGCATGAATATAGAGAGAAACATTGAGCATTGACAACACATTTGCGTATACGCAATCTTGAAAATATTAGAGAGCGTGTGCGCTGAAATGTGCGCTCAAAAAATTTCCACATTTTCTACAGACGAATTCGTTTCATGCGTAGTTTACGTGCCAAACGCCTTATTTAGAAGCGAAGTCAAATGAAGAACGCGCTTCACTGCGCCGCACCAGATATGCGCATCTGTTGCCTATTCAACACACAGCGTCACGTACTGATTGCAAGGAAAAACATAATATGCGCAATTATCTAGCAATTAATAAAGATGCGCTAAGCGCACAAGTCGGTTGGGACATGAACAGCTAACAAAGCGCGTAATCTGCAGCCATACCCTTTGAATCGTAGATTCCAATAGTTACGAACTTTTTGCAGATTGTAGAATAAATGAAGTTCGAAATCTCTCACCCGCTTCCAGTCCAGACGGCTTCCCTTAAATCCAATCGTCGGAATGGGGGCACTATTACTCGTCGAGCGTTCGCAACTTCGCCAGGAAACGCACAAACGGAGAGAACAACATGCGTTGCGAGCGATTGCACGGTGCACTGTGCGTGTGCCGCGGCAGGCGCAATCTGCGGCGATGGGGCGCAGAAAAGCGTTCGCGGCTGACGTCAGCGGCGTCGACAAATTTAGATACTGTAGAAAATGGCCAAGCGCACTGACAATTCGAAGCGCCGAGCTTATGCTGACGGGCCTGCCGTGTGCCGCGGCGGACACGCGCGCGGAATTCAGTAAAAAATAAATAAAGCATCGTGTTCGCGACTGGTGCGAGCCGCTCGCGATAGCCGAAAGCAGTGGGGGCGGCTAGGGGGGGCAATACTTGCCGTTACGGTCGTGGTCACCTTCGTCGTGCGCTTGCTGCCCGAGGTGGTCGACGACGTGGAAGTGCTCTTCGCAACGGCAGTGCGAGACGTGGATGCACCCTCCATGCCGGCGAGGATCACTTGAGAGCCGAGAAACTTGTTCAACAACTGACGTGCTTCAACGTCCTCGCTGCTTGCACCCTCAACGCACTCCTCCGTCTTCATACGCGTGATCACATCCTGAATGCCCGACACTTTGCTGGTGTTGGTCAGGAAACTGCCCCCGGTGATATGTTTCCTGCTGGCTTCGGGAGAGCTCTCCCGGCTGCTAGACTTCCTCTCCTTGAAGCTAGAGGTGCGCAAAATCAATCCAGCCTTGTAAGAATTCTTACGCTCGGAGATGTTGGATTCACCTATAAATATGATCACCTAACTTAACTGATCACTGATCGAAAAGCACCATAACCTACTAGTATTATCGATGAATTTCTGGGTAATCTCCTTAACTGAGTTCCTTCGTGCTACTTTCGTTCGTTCGTCGTTCTGAAACATAACATTCTACCAACCCTTCCATCATCATACCTGGTATCTTACCTTCTTCTCAACGTTTCTTGTCGTGCTGGTAATTGCCTTCTTCTGATTAATCTTTTGAGTAGTTGTCTTAGACTGAATGCCATTAATAGAGTCACCGGAGTATTTCGTTGTTGTAATTTCACCCACAGGTTCCTTTCCATTTTCCGATTGGAATGTGCTCTTAGTTACTTGTCCCTGAACCTTTGTTTTGTTATGGGCTCGAAGAGCCTTCAAGCCGAATAATGGCATTCCATTCTCGTCGGTGGGACCGATTCCATAGCACGATGTAATAGCATCAGTTGAGTCCTTACTAGGACTACGATCTTTCTTGACGTCCTTTCTGACCGTGGTAGTAGTGGTGGAAGTGAATTTCTTTGTTGTAGGTGTAACACGTTCGCTGGCTTTGCGTAGCGGCCTTTCTTTAGCCCAATCAGGGCGGTCATCTTTCTTCGGCTCAGACTCCCTATCGGGAGTGCGTCGGAATGGTTTGAAGCCAATTTTTTCGAGGGTCTTTGGTTTGTCAAAGACACTGGGTCTCTTAACGATGTTTTCATCAACCTTCTCATCGTTCTTATTACAAGTTACGCGCTTAGTCACTTTATAGGTTTCAGTAACGGAAACATTCTTTTCAGTGGATGGCTGCCTCTTAGTTATTTGGATCTTCTCTTCACTAATCATCTTCTTCACAATGCGAATCTGAGAACGAATCCTACGTCTAAGATCGTAATTTGTCACCGTTTCTAGCATTGTTTCTAGAATCTCAAGATCATAGACATCTTCTACTTCCTTCTTGGTTCCGTTCACGTCAATAGTTGTAATTTCTTTACGGTCAACGATGTTGGACTTTTTAATGCCAGAATCAGTCCTACGAAGAGTCACCCCAAACTTGGTCTTCTCCTTATCAATATGATGCTGCTCTTCATGAATTTGTGTTGATACATGTCCCTTTGAGATTTCTTCCAGTTCCAGAACAGATTCTCTGTGAGGACTAGTAATTCTCAAGGATCTATCAAGTTGCTTCATGTAACCAGGAACATTATCATCTTCATACGTGAGGGTTCTACGAACATCATCAAAACGTGGTTTCGTAGATGTGCAGGTATCCTTAAGTAGTTTCGGTTTCATAGGAGGTGATGTAGATTTAGGTGTTTCCGTGACATTTTCAAAGATATCCCTAGCTCTTTTAATGTTTTCCGAACTATGCAACTTACCAACAGAACTCAAATACGTTTTCTTTGATGATTTCGGTGTTTCATCAGGCAAAGGAGCCGAAACGGGTGTTTTCTTATGCTTCGAGCCCTCAATAGGACCCGAAGAGTCTGGTTTCTTTTTCAAAGAATCAGCTGTATCAACAAATTTGATCACCTTCTGGGAAACACTTAATAAACATTCATCATTTGATAAATCTTCAGTGACAACAGATTGAATTGTAACGTCAGGACCCCGGTCGCTTGATTTGGGAGCCATACTAAACTGACACCGTGGGGACTTGGGACGTTCTGGTATTTCATTCACCTTCAATTTGTCTGCAGTGGTTTTGAACTTGTGAACCTTATCAGATACGCTTAATAAACAATCGTCACTGCGTAGAGTCTCATCGACACTAAACTCCGCACGAGAAACCTTGGGTGCAGGTCCTTTGGTTTTCTTGGGTTTCTCTTTAGTATGCTGGAATTTATTTACTTTCTCATTGACAGTCAAAAGACATTCATCGGTTTCAGCTACACGGTCCACATCAGTTATTTCGGTATCAACCAATTCCGTAATACGATTGAATTCTTCAATATGTTCATCTTCATCAATAATGATATCATTAACATTGGTCTTGACATGGCGATGGTCTTCAGGCTCTTGAACTTGGTCCGGATAACGTGGAATGCCGGAATCTTCCTCAGTGTGAACAGGCCATACCTTCTCAGGGGAGTCCTCGCGAGATGATTTGGAACGCTTCAGGTCAACGATGATCTCATGCTGTTGAGCTACGGCCTCGTCAATGATAATGCTCTTGGTAGAAATGCATTTGGCTTGATCGGCTGAAGTTTGCTTAGGTTTCTGAGGTTTAATGCCAGTCTGTTTCGAAGGAGCGTCCAGGTTGATTACTTGAGTAACCACATTCGTTGAGTTGATCCTCTTTCCGGTAACTTTCTTCCCTGGAGAAACGATAATAGTCGCTGGCACAGTGTCAACCACCTTTTTGTTCATCTTTTCATCCCTGGACAAATCTTTCTTAACGGTTTTATTTCTAGCAGTTTTTTCTTCGACAATAATGTCGTCTTCGATTAGCCGACTTGGAGACGCAGATATGCTGTGCCTATCAGTGACAATCTCTTCGTCGTCCTTTCCTAATTTATACATAAATTTCTTAGTAAAGAGCGGTTCATCTACTTCGTCTAGATCTATCTGCTTACCCTTCAAATGTTTGACATTCGCCTTCATTAATTCGTCTTCAGTGGTCTGTGTAGTCGAGTAAGTATCGGTATTAATCAATTCTTCGATGACGATGTCGGTCTGAACGATTTCAAGAGTATCTTTCTTGGGAGACGAAGCACGGGAAATATTAGATTTTGGCGAAGAACGAGACGGGCTGGAACGATCTGTATTAGAAGCTTGCCGACGGGCCTCTTCTTTTTCTACATGAATGAAATCAACGGAATACGTTTCACCATTCTTGGAAGTTGTGAATACGCGTGGAAGCATTTCGTCCCTATCAGGAGTCTTCGATTTTCTATTCGAATCACTGGGAGTAACAAGTTCCAAGTCAATTGCAGGCGAACACGTCCTCATTCCACCATGGTATTTCCGAATTTCCTTTGCTGTAGCCGTTTCATGCACTTTTCCCGAAGAAAATTTGACCCTGTCAGGCGTTTTCCTCTCTGGAGACTTCTCCACAGGTGTTTGACGTGGAGCCGATGGTAGCCAATGAGTTTGGGATTGAATGTCCTTCTCAGGACTTTTCATCGAGCTCTTCCTTGAAGATGGCTGCGATGGTTTTTGTGCCGGATATTCCTTGCCTTTCTTCTCTGGACTCTTACTGGGTCGGCGGGGCACCTCATTGACAGACGGCTTGCGATGAGCGTAGCGATCTGAAGCAAGAATATCACTGACATTCTTCTCTTGCTTCTGTTTCTTCTTCTCAGCGATGCCAAGTATTTGTCGAACACGTTCCTCGTAGGTATCGGTTCGCCGAAGGACCTTCTCGTTCGGTTTGCCTGAAACTTGTCTATCTCTAGGCGAGGTGCTGCGTCGATCATGTTCATTGTGGACCGACTTAGTAATGGTTTCATTGCTAACATATTGTTGTGAGCCGCGTTTATCGGGAGTAGTCCTTTGCTTTTTATCAGGACTTGGCGTGCGGAAAGATTGAGTCCTGCGGTCACGTTCAGGTGTGACGCTACGAAGGCTGCGAGCGAATGCGTCATGCGTTGGGCTGATATCCACACTCACGCGATGCTTGTCAATGCTGGTCGAGTCTGTATTTGTAATGAATTTCTCAGAGTGAGCCTTCTCGTTAATATTGGTATTAATATCCTTCACGGACGAATGACGCTCGACAACAGTTTTATCAGTGGTCGTACGACTAGTGTCTATTATTTGATCAGTGGGTTTAGCAACTTTTTTATTGGTCGGGGTTGTGATCGTTGTTTGAATACTTTCCATTTTCGGAACTGATTTCTCGCGTACAGAACGATCATCAATTGCAAGTACCACTTCGGTATGTTGCTTACCAACCCTGCGGTTCTCGGTATCCTGGGCATGGCGTTCAATACGTTGTTCCATGTGTGCATTCACATTAGATTCTTGCATATTTTCCACACTCTCTTTGCGTTGAACACGTTGGACATTGCAAATATTTTGCACATTTTGAATATTTTCATGAACATTTTCGACATTTTCATACCGTGTGGAGTGCTGCTGTTCCTTGTTTTGAACTCGCTTAGATTCCTGAACATTTTGAGAATACTCTTGAACTTGTCTCTGGTTTTGCGTGATATTCTGCGAACGTTGCACTTGTTCAGTGTCCTGCATAGTCTGGTGTTGGCGGTCCTCACGATGTTGAATTTCTCGATTTTGACTGTCGCGATGTTGGCTATCACGTCGTTGGGACATTGTGCTGGAATTTCTAACCACCGTATTTTGAGAACGTTCGACCTGTTCATTGTCCTGCATAATCTGGCGTTGACGATCCTCACGCTGCTGAATTTCTCGATTTTGGCTTTCGCGTTGATGACTATCCCGTCGTTGGGATGAGGAGCTAACCACCGTATTACTGCTTTGGGTGCCAGATGTTTTGGTACAGCTGCCAGTAGTTTCATAACGGGTTGTAGTCACTTTAGTTCCATCAGCAAGAGTTTTCGTCTCGGTGTACACTTTAGTGTTCGGATCCCTTAACACTGATTCAGGAACGTAGCCTTTGCTTGTGGAAGATCTTTGCTCACTACCATATTGAGATGTTGTAGTGCTCGAACTGCTAGTAGACTTGAAACGTGTGTTACCATCAACGCCATGTGCTTCTTGCTTCAGAACACTTGTGTTCGAAGTGCCTACTGCTTTTACGTAATTTTGATCGTCGCCATCCTTATAAACGGACATTTTCGCCTCATTTTTGGCCGCGTAATTCGCTACCCCGCCGGGTATTTCCTTAGTTCCCGCATTGGTTGCTACATTCGTCACAGTTTTGGTTTTCCCATCACTGCTACACTCCTTTGTTTCGCGCACGTCCCAACCGCGGTCTGAATGCACCGTCGAGTGAGAGAACGCGAGATCCTTCGTGGGGCTTGCAGAATCGCGGATTTCTTTCGACTTAAGCGATTGGAAGCTATGATCCATCAAGGAGTCAGCGTGATGTGTGTTCTGCGCATTCTTTGAGCTTGTATTTTTAGTAGTGATCGTAGACGTCGTCTGGATATCTCTAGCCACCTCGCCTGTTGTATAAAACTCTTTCAAGCGCTGCTCGCGTACCTTGTACATATGCGCACGGATTTCCTTCTTCTTGCTGAAATCGTCCGTATCCTGCCACTGTAAAAGTAGAATAGTGCTCATAGCACACAAGCTTGATACAGAAACTGAACTGGACGAATTGTTGCCGACTTACCATGCGTCGCAGGACGTCTTCGTCCTGGATCTTGCTGATGTCGCAAGTCTGGGACGCCATTACTGACCTCCTTTCCCTACAAATCAAACCAAACGCTAGTTGATGTTCATGCGCATACATCATAAACGGTGATCAAATCTCAAACAGTTTGTGTTGAAGCGACAAACAAGTATAAAAAGTGAAAACTTTTACGTAATAATTGGCAATAAGGTCTCGCATTAAGCTTGTAAGGACCATGAATGCGCTGCGAACGCACAAATAACGACCATAAATGGCGCTTTGCTACCAAATATGGTTATCTAGGGTAATACGAGTCTTACAAACAAGTCGTCCTCCGTGCGACCATACGCACCGACCAGCGTGTAATACCTCCAAACCGCAAAACATGTTACCCCAACGCAATCATTATTTATATGATTTGCAAAAAAAGCAAACAAACAAAGAATACGTATGATTAAGAGCGATGCTGACTTATACAGCCAGCATCGCTCGTATAGACCGGTGATCGCATTTGCAACGATCGACCATATGGTCAAATCATTAGCACATTCGCGAAAAATAAAGAATAACAGATTATCGTTGGTTTCATAAATCAATGGACAATAAAATTTCGTAAAAACGGCGAAAACGTTCGACGAGGATGGGATTCGAACCCACGCGGGCAGAGCCCATTGGATTAGCAGTCCAACGCCTTAACCACTCGGCCACCTCGTCTGCCCAGCCGAACGATTTTGAGAAGGGCTATAAAGGCCACAACACATCTGTATGTCAATTTGAAATAAGTGCATGCATTACAATCTCGTACTGAATATGGATTAAACCATAATTATCAAATTAGCAGACGACAATTAAAAATAAATGTAGCAGCAAAAAGAGACTGAGGTAGAACAGGTGGGCGCGCGTGGACATGGCCAATCGACATTGAATATGGTATGATCTGACTAACGCGATTCTGTGCCAAACACGCGATTCAAAGGTGTTTAATTGTTTGGACCGCCCGTTTGCGGAACCAACGAGTGCGTAGGTGCATTGACAAACTCGGTGCTACGGAACGTATGAATGGCTTCGTAATAAGTTCAATGTGATCGAAAACAGCGCGCCGCAAATTCACCAAACACGGAGCGTTTGTTTTCCGTCCGAAGCACGTCTTGTTTGTTTTAGTTCACAATACCGTGCATGATTGCATAATCTCGATAATAATGACAGCGCGACGAACGACGGCTAATAACAGGTGTAGGTGTTTCGCGCTCACCGTGAATGTTTTGATATTTTGCGTATCCGAACGGTTCTAGGCTATATCGCTCAAATAAATCACGCGTTATTATGCTTATATCCTAATCAACATGCACCCATACAATTGTGCGTTGGTTATGCATTAAAACTGATGTCATCTGTTTCCGTAAAAATGATTGCACTAAAAATACGAGCAAATGTCACCAGACGCAATTGTGATCTAATGCCAATGAAGTTATTGTTTTAAACTGGTTTTGTTGCGGCGTTTTACCAGATTTGCAGGACGCATCTTGTCATGGACACAATTAGCGACTAATAACAAGCGATTTACATCAATTTATTGCTTTATTTAAAGTGATTTTAGCTGTTTTCCACAAAAGGTGCAGTTTGGGGTTTTTCCCATTTTAGATAGATTTTAACAAAATTAAAGAAAAATTTAGGTAAAACAGATAATTGATTAAAGTGAACAATTTTTAAAACTTGTAAAACGTTTAAAGATTTTCACTTTAATCTTTTCAGAATAAAAGGCGGTAACTTTTGAATGGATTGGTACCATTCGGAAGGTTCCACTTAAAAAATAAATTTACATACCTTGAGATATTTCGAAGAGTACCAGGTAATTGGGGGTCGTATCTCGTAGACAAATTGAAGATGTTGCACAAAGTGTCTGAAACAATCGGAATCGGTTCTGGAAGTCGTCAGTATCGAAAAGCGGCTGTTTGCCGACTGAATGAATTCGAGCGCGTACGTGCTAAAAACACGCGTGGGGCTGTCGGCGGCTACCGTGCCCCCGCAACGTGCAGGTGACGTCAGCCCGAACACGCGGCGGTCATCTGCGTAGCCTTCTTATGCACAACGCGCTGTCACCAACCTGTTTCGGGGAAAAAACGATGTGCCCGTCCCCGTCGGCGGATGGCGGCCCCTTCGTTTCCTCTCCCATAGTTCCGTCGAATCTTCCCCCAGCGCTGCGACGGAGAGGCCGGAATGCCATAGCCGATCGCAACCAGTCTTCGCCAAAGAAGGATTTGCTTCGCGCGCGCACGCCAGGTGGGTGGCTAGTGACGTCATGCGCTGGATATTGTTCTAATTTGCGCGGAACGCAATCGAAAAACGCTCGGCCGCCGCAGGATATGCATCTCATTAACAGCACTCGGCGGGCGCTTTCTTCACCGACTTTTGCCAAACGCGCCTTCGCAGACACCATGACGTTTGAATTTTTGTGGGCCACGGACGGCCTCTTCCATGTTGGGCATGATTTCTTCGAGTGAGATTAAATTTTGCCCAAGTTTGGGCATCGAGGATCTCCATTTGCGCATATACGCGTAGACCGTCCCAAATATTACTTTTCAAAGTTGTGAATGCACATATGCACACTAACAACATATTACACAATGGGAGGGGGACCAAAAATTAATTTATACTTTAGTAGTTCATGCCGAAAACGAAATTTTAAAATCACAGGGTCACGGACCCCCATTTATACACTACTTCCAAAGAGTGCCTTATGTTTTTTGGAGAATCATGGACGAAATACGTACAAACTCGTCTTTTGCGGATGAATGACATGATTGTTATAGGTCAAAGCAGAGTGATTTAGACTAGGGCGGCACAACTGTTCAGTCGAGTGTATCACATCGATCACATAGTTTGCAATGACGATGTCAAAAAAGTATCGGTACAATGTTTCAATCATTGTAATTGCTATTAAACTTTCATTCGATACTTCTCTCACCTACTCTGCAACTTGTGCGATCGCCTTTATCCATGTTACGAACGATCAATATTGCATTCTTCTCATTTTGCGAACTGTAATGACTAACTATACTGCCAATATATTTGTAAATTCAGAGATCGTTCCTTTGGAGACATCAGTCAAATTTATTCCAAGGGGTAGCCCCCGATCGTAGACGTGGGTCAGTCACAATATGAATAAGTAGTAGTAGTAACCTTTATTTTGGCATTTGTACTTTAACCCTATTAACATTACTTTACATTGCCACTAAAAGAATATATACATATAACAAAAATACAAATAAAATAAATCAAAAAATCAAAGATTTTTTTTTCGCCTATAGTTTTTTTCTCGCCAGTTTCTCGCCATGTAACCTGGTGTTCTCCGTACTACCTGCACCGCCTGATACCCAGGATTCCACATCCTTACCATTTTCACCATTCTATCCTCACCCATTCGAACTAGATACTCTTCATATCTAGCCACCCGATACACCTCCTCTCACCTCACCACACTTTCTTCCCGCCTCCAGGATAACTACACAATTTGGTGCAGATTTCTTCAGTTTCAATAGAACCTTCAGAAACCAGTCCTACTTTCTTTCTAGAATATGCCATACATAGATTCCCCACACACACACCACAGTATGCGCGGTGTCCGGATCTTTCCCTTCAGGAGAGGGCCACGTCGAAGTGCCCGCCGGCTCATACCCATATCCGCAGCAGGTCTCGAAGGCAAATGGCCTCTAGTCAATAGAATATTGTGGATAAGAGAAGTCGGCAAATTAGATCCATACCTTCGGGTTAAGGATTGGCTCTGTGGATCAAAATGTGTTGGGCTTAGTTGCAGAATGGGGTTCTGGTTAAGGCGGAGGTTTTGATCAGAACCAGGATAAAAAATGTATCTTTGTTAGCACATTTAGTGAGAGGAGCTGTCAATCACCTCCATCGGATGCGTCCCTTAGGGAATTAGAAACTACGTCGCAGGGTAGCGATGAAATAAAATAATCGCCGTGAAAAACAGATTGATGGCCCTCCAGGTTGGGGGTTGAGGCATCGAGCTGACTCCTCGATACTCGTAAAACATCATAACCTGTCAAAAACCTAACAAAGAGCCTCGGACACGGAAAGAAAACCAACGAAGACGACAAACGCAAAGAAAACGGAAAATCAAATTCGGAACATGCAATGTACAAGAAATGAACAAAAGAGTAAATGAAATACTGCATGAAGTAGAAAGATTGGATCTCGCATGCGCAGTCTTAACCGAAACGAAAAAGAAAGGATGTGGATCCGAAAATTGGAGATCATACGACCACTTCTACAGCGGGGTTCCAAAAAAATGCAGAGCATGTCAGGAAGTGCCAATACTAATACACAGAAAGTATAGAGAACATATAAAATCCTGGGAAGCGATAGACGAGAGATTAATATCACTTACTATATAATACACGGTTAAATAATCACTGTTTTAGGTGTATACGGTGTTAATGAAGTTGAAACAACAGACAAAAGGGATGAGTTCTTCGAAAAACTAAACCACGAAATCGCAACACAGAAAACAACAGAGTTGATAATCCTGAGCGACCTAAACAGTAGAATGCGTAAAAGGACACACAACAAGGTAATAGGCAACTTTGGAGAAGATTGCAGGAACAGAAACGGCAAGAAACTAATCGATGTATGTAAGCAAAACGATAAAAAAATTCTAAACGCATTCTACCAACACAAAAACATCCATACTTATACCTGGCATCAGTACAAAAAACAACAGTAGAGTATACTTGACTACGCAATAATCAAGCAAAGAACAAGGCTCAAAACCGATGTCGGTGTGAAGCGAGGCCCCAACTGCGGCAGCGACCATCATTTTCTCCAATCAGACATAATATTCCCAATTACAATGAAACCGCCTGATAAGATAAAAACAAGGAAGGAAAAGCAGAACAGAATCTACACAGATGCAATATAGATAGCCTCCAACACGAGAGTATAACATACTTATATCGAAAACGCCTGGGCAACTATCTCAAAAGAGAGGAAACAACAAACCCTGAAGGAATATACTTGCACATTAAGAACTGTATTTATGCTGCCGCCACAGAAGCGCTAGGTGCCAAAGAAGTGAACAGAAAAAATAGTCAACCTTATTGGTGGCACTCAGAAATTGAGAAAGAAATAGAGAAAAAACGCACGAAATATAAATCATTCCTAGCCCACCCATCAGACGAACACCGATGCGAGTACAAAAGGGCCCAAACAATAGCCCGGAGAATGATTATAAAAAAAGAAAGATTATAAAAAAGAAAAACGACCAATGGGAAACCTCTTGTACCAGGTTAAACTCGTATATAGGAGGCAGAAAGAGTACCGAAAGCTGGAGAACCCTAAAGGGCATGAGAACTCAACATAGTAGGGAAATATCACCAATGAAGGTTGATGAGTGGGAACAGTACTTCCAGAAAATACTGAACGAAACCAGAGAGGAATTCACGGATATGATGAAGATTAACAAACCCACAACAAAAAGCCGCAACAAAGTTAAGATTACGGTGAATATGTCGAAAGCGCCATAAAGAAACTTAAAAACGGAAGATCACCAGGTCTCGGGAATATTACGGCAGAATTGTGCAAACATGGACCAAGACAACTGCAGGAGTTCCTTGCCAAACTCCTCCAAATATGTATCGACAGCAGTACTGTCCCAACAGAACTCTTTCTCCGATTGATCCTTAGTTTTGGGTGTATTTGGGGGCTCGCAGAGAACCGCACGTAAATTGCCACGTAAAATGTACAAATTGCGAATGAGCACAAAATTGCGTCTGCGTGACGCAAAAATTCATTAAATTGAATTAAAATATTTAATATTGTCAAATAATAAGATAAATTTACCGATTCATAAAGTAGATTTCTCAGTAATACTTCATCAAACAGCACACAATTTACGAAGATGGATTAATATCAAATATTAAGACCCACACAATCTCCAAATAACGCGTGGCTATGACTTCATTTTTCAAATAGAATAATTTGCATCTTTGCCACGTCTTGATGCACAAAGAATCCTGCAAACCTCAATAGAAACAACAGCATATACAATAAAAATCTGTTATTACAAAATTTGAACTTGTACAAAAAGTAGATATACATATCTAGGTAAATGGACGGATGTGTTGCTCATGTACACCTAAGATTAATATAAATCTAGTAAAAATCACATTGCTATATAAACAACAAGTCCCAGCAGTGCAGTGGCAAAGGAAAGCGATGTAATTTGACTACTGTTGCACTCGTCTTCTGAGCAGTAGCATTCCTCCCAGTAGTCACCGTTAATGTACACTCCCCAATTGCATACGCCTGTCACGCCCGTGTCTGCAACGGAAGCACATCTTCGAATTACCTGACGCCAACGACCATCCCCTGTTAAACAAAAAAGTCATTTTTTATCTCATATAGTTATTAATGGCAGATAATAATAAAACAATGTGAATAAGGTGTTTATTGATAAGCGAATCATATCATCATTAAAACAGTACACATAGTGGAGGAAGTAGTTATACTCGATAAGGGAGGATTTGTTATACCAGTACTCTAGTATTGGAAGGACTCGTTTTACTAGTATTCGTCATAGGTGGATTTGTTATGCGAGCATTCGATATACTAGTATTCGTTGTGGGTTAAATCGTCATATGAGGAGTCGTAATTGGAGGCCTCGTTATACGAGTATCCGTTTGTTTCCGTGTAACGTTATGTAACGTAAATTGGCCTGTATTGTGCGGAACCTGTCTAGCGCTTAAACGGAGAGAAACATTCGAAACATCCTATTACTGCCAAATAAAACATAATCTTCACAGGATTATGGGGCTTCATTATTAGACCTAAATAAGGCATTACATCTTAAAGTAGAAAGCATTTATTATTCTTGTCTTAGGCTTATTTGTGGTGTTCCTGTGAATTCTGCTAAGAGTAGTGTTTATCTCTTATGTGGTGAACCTCCATTTAAATTAAGACAGAGTTTTCTTGCTGAAAAATTCCTCATGCGAGTCAGACTTTATTCTGAGTCCTTATTCATAGTTCTTAGCCATATTGAAAAGTTAAATCACATTTGTCTGGTGTTAAATAACCATCCTAACATTGGTATTGTTAGAGCTTTTAGGACTACTGAGATGTTTAGTCGTATTCTTTCCTTGCCTTCAATCTTTCAAGAGGCTTATTGGGTAAAGTTTTTTAAACCTGAAATTTTCTTTTCAAAATTTGTTACCCGGTCGTGTGTTTCTTTTAATGAGTGGGCGAGTTTTGTTGATCTAAATTTCCCAAAGTCTTATCAGATTTTTACAGATGGTTCTGTTGATCCGTCATTGTCTTTGTCTGGCGCTGGTATTTTCATTCCTCATCTGGGTTTTGAGTCATTTTTTAGAACTTTTGATTTTTTGAGTATATCTTCTGTTGAAGCTATGGCTATTCTTTTTGAATATATTCTTATTGAATATATTCAGCACTTGTCGATCTGGCTGTAGTTTTTACGGATTCCAAATCTGTTCTTAACTTTCTAAATTCAGTAAATCCTTCATTTAAATCTTCCGGTGTAATTTCAAGAATTAGAAAATTATTATTCGATTTGAAACATGTTAAATTATGTTGGATTCCGGGACATTCGAAAATTCGTGGAAATGAAATGGCCGATTCACTTGCTAAAAGGGCTTTGGATCCCTCTCTTGTTGTGTCAATATTTTATAAACCTTCTTTTTCGGATTTTAATAGTGTATTAAAAAATAACCTACGTGTTGCTTGGCAAAATTGGTGGGATGTAGAGTTATCAGGGCGATGGTTGTATGATTTAGTCAAAAAAGTTTCTTTCTCTTCTCATTTTAATATGGCTAAGGACATGAGTAGAGCCTTTTATTCTTTTAAATGCCGTCTTTTGTCAGGGTTTGCTGTTACAATTCTTTATTTATTTCGAATAGGCAGGCGGGATTCAAATGTGTGTGACTGTGGGGAAATTGGCAATTCAAATCATTATTTTTTTGGATGTAACTCTAACAGAATTAATCAAAATAATCTGTATAATAATTTATTGAATCAAGGGCTTCCTCCTCCATTAAATTTAAATTTTGTGCTAGCTTCTGCTTCTCCTCTAATTTTTAAATCTCTCTTTGAATTTTCAAATAAGTCATCTTTTAAAATTTAATGTCATGTTATTATTTGAATGCTCACTCATACTTTGGCGTTCTGCTGTCAGTAATGTCATCAATTTAAGTTGATACATAACGTGCTTCTTTTATGTGGAGTTAATTCTGGTTCAGAGGGCCTTGTTGCCAAGAGCCATAAATCAGCAAGAAGAAGAAGAAAGTCATAAACTAATCAAATATACTTCAATCGGATCACCGGGACCCAAACGAAAATACAATAAATTGTAATTTCGTGGCCGATATATCGATATTTATCAATCCCGATATTTTTTGTCATGCCTAGTACTCACGTACAAAAATGTTCATTCAAATCCGTGCCATGAGAGAACTCAATTATTAAATACTCATTAGGTGAGGATTATTCTATGACTCCTAATGTGAAAACTCGTTATAGAAGTACTCCTTATACAAGTACATTAAGTCAATTTTGTCAATAACATCGTAATACTATTACAAAAGAGCACAAAATGGAAAGTAGAGGAGCAGAAGAGGGAGGGAACGATTAAGAACAGAAGATATAATCCAGCCAATAAGGAGTGGCAGGTAATCGGGAGCGTTCCGCAGATATTAAGAGAAGAGATTTGGGGAATGAAGAGAAACGGTTAATAGCAAGGGCAAGATGCGGATCCGAAGAAAGGAGGAAGGAAAACATGGATGCCAGAGGAATATAGAAAGTGGGTTATGTGCAATAGAGGGACACATCGGATCATTTGGTGAAAGAATGCGAACGAATAGAGGTGTTGGGAGGAACAAATGGAAAGGACACAAGGACTCTTGAAGAATGGTTGAGTAAGACAGGGAAAGGGATAGAATGAATACGCAGGGTGTTAAGTGACAAGGAAAGAATGAGGCGTATAGTTTAGAGTATAACGTGTTCAAGTGCACATGGTTGCTATATACATCTAGATGTTTTTTTTTAGTTTTTTTTTTTAGATAAGATGTGAAAGAAAAAACATGCATGGGTTTTATGAGATTATGTCGTAATACGAGACAGTATAAAATATGATAACTTACAAATGAATCCTCTAGGTCCCTGCTGAGTGACTTTCATGCAGAATGAACCAGGCATGTGGCTCTCATCGGTGTTGCACTCGATGGCGATGTTTCGCTCCTTGTCGAAGCGTTCGTACGCACCGCAATTGTCCTCGCCCTTCGGATCTTCGCTGGACGCACACTGATAACACCGCACAGCCGCACCTGCAAAAACCACGATTGTGTGCGTTGTTTACAAACGTTATAAACGCGTCGCCATGGGAACTTCAGCAGACTCACCTGTGCGCGCCAACACAGCCACCAAGAGCGCGATCGCAGCCACCTTCGCCGTACAGAGCATCTTCATGCTACACGTCGAGGCGTTGTCCGTTCGTAGAGCAATTCAACTCGACCACAGGCACGGTGCATCGAATTAACACATACGCCGTTCGATCGTATTCAACGCTGGGTCTCGTCAAAGTGGGTGTGCGCGAGCATGAGTCAAACAACAACACGGTAGGGCGATGCTCACGCGAACACTCCACACCCGATCAATGCAACTGTCAGGCGACCACTCACGGTTGCAGTAGCAGAACACGACAATTCTAAGTCGGTGCACGTTACATTGCAAGTGCAAAACGCATGCGCATAGCTTTGTTCTTCGGCGCGCCACTGCAGCGTGGCCAATCCAGGAGTCATCGCGAATTGTGTTTACATGCCTTCTCGGCGCACTTGTTGCCTGGGTGTTTCTGTGATTTAATGCACTTAGTTGGTAAAAAGTGATTCGATCCACTTTCAAATAAACATGGAGTTGAGTATGCGAGGCATGTGCATCGCTGGTGTAGTTTTGGGCATACTCATTCGGCACGGTAAGCGAATTGCGTTAATTACATTACAAGAACCTCACCCTTTTTAACATCTCGTAGGTCTCGCAATCAAATGCTGGGATTGTCGGTCGGATTTCGACCCCAAGTGTTCCGATCCCTTCGATAACTCAACATATGCAATGACAGACTGCACCCAACAGAAACTGGAGTTTTTGCCCGATGCAAAGTCAACAATGTGTCGTAAAGTTCGTCAGAAAGGTAAGTCAAATTTTTGTATAGGTTTACTATCTTATCATTACCACTTCGTTAGTTTATGGAAAGATCTGTCGGGTTAAGCCTCCGTCTATATTTACGTTTTGTACTTCCAATTATTTCTTTCTGATTAGACATTTTTTCACTCTGTAAAGCTCGGAATTTCATGCATGATATTTTTCGGAATCGGAAACATCTGAAACTTCGATATAGAAACTAATGTAACTTTTTCTACTCCTGTTTTATAAAAAGCACTTTATATTGTCGATTTTGATTAAGTACTGTTATACACAACCTACGTCTGATCATAACAGTACTGGAAGCTACGTAGTTGTAGGCAAGCAAACTGTGAAATGCGTTCACAGTAGTTTCATAGCACTCATGCGCTATGTCATTCGTAGCGCGCGCTGACACACCGATAACAGAAAACTAAATGTACTCATTATTATTTTTACTTATAATACCCGTAGAAAAAGTACAACGAGAATTGTTTAGGGGTATGACAAATTGTGGCACGAACCGAAGGCGAGCGCTTTTTCTACGACTATAATGTTTGAAAATAATAATGATTAGCTTTAGTTTTTATTTTTGCTGATGTGCATTAATTTTCTGAACGCAAGTTTCATAAATAGTAAAGTTAAAGTATTGAATTGATAAGTCTTGTTTAATTGATTCATCCATGGACCACTTTTATTTCGTTACACCAGCATCGAGAAGGATTTCGGCACGGATTCGCGTCATTATAAGAGGAACAATACCTCATTGTTTACTTAGTAGGTCGTGACATTTTTTAATCAAAAACAATACTAAAATGTATTCCATATTTAACAGGAGTAGAAAAAAGTATATTATATAACTCGCATGGAATGCCCATTCCTCACACATATATAGTCAGTACCCATTTCCCCATCGGGTATGTTATATCTACATATTTGTAAATTCCTTCCATTTGTTTTCAGTCTCTGGTAAATTATTTTGCTGTTACTGTTGTTATCCCTCCGTGCTGTAGTATTCTTTCAATCTCCACGCCCCAAGTTTTTCTGGGCCGATCGCGCCCTCTTTTTTCCTGGATTCTTGCCTCCCATATTCTCCTTGTTTGTCTGTCCCTGTGCATTCGCTGCAAGTGCCCCCACCAGTCTAATTGTATCGTAACTAATTATTGTATATTCTATTATAGTTCATGGAGTATGGCGTTATCATAGAAGTTGTGCCTATATAGGAGAACCAGGTATTCAAGGCGATGAAAGGTTTTGCTTGATGCGAACAGGTACCTACAACATCTTCATGGAGTACTGCACATGCAACAGTAAGGATGGCTGCAATATAAGCAGTAACCTGCAATCAGCACGTATCTTCTCTCTAGTCGCGATTGCCATCAGCGTGTACGCTATAATGCGAGTGCGAATGTAAACAATTGCACTTAATTCACCCAGGAAATGAAGACAGTGCCTTCCACACTACGAAATCGCACACAGTGCGCGCACAAATCCGTCCAACAAGCGATCATGTATCACTTAGATGTATTATTTTTTATATGTGTAATTTTTATAATATATAAACACATTTTTAGTACAAACAATACACTTAGTGGTAATCAATTTCCCAACGAAACAATTGAACTCATGCATGTTTGTAGATGTATATTTATGCATGATAATGTTAGTAAACTAGTCATTTGGATTACCTACGTGATGAGTAATTAAATTAAACAGTCTTCCATCCCTATAAACTAGATAATTTTGTTTGAGCACGCTTTATTCGGTGCCGAATTCATTGCGTATCCATGGGTACTTCGGTGGGCAATCCATGCATGTGTGGAAGTAGCGTTCCTGCTGAAAGACGCGACTGTAGACCTTGCAGACGTTAGGCGTATCGCAAACTGGTGTGTTTCGGCGCGAATTTGAACAATCCCATGCTGATTGATCGGCAGATGCCGGTTGAGGATGTTTCATCCAGTTGATTGCCTGCGTATTTGTTACAAACCATACGTCTGGTTGGCGAAGTAAATCATCAAGGAAAGTCTGTAAAAAGTGCAATTGTATCAATTTATACCTTTGAACAATACTAATATTTGTTTGCAAATTTTCTAAGCATATAAACATATGACATGCAAATTTTATGACACAGACATATTTGATTAACAAACGTTTCACTTTGCCGATAAATGGCATGTTCTGATGTCCTTTTGTCAAATGGGATAATTATGCGTGAGTCAGAGTTTGTGCAAACACAATGGTTGTATCTTTAAGTGAAAGAACATAAGGTCAAAGTCTGAAAATGGTGACTAATGTGTAAAATCTATGAATGTTCGTTAGTTGTGTTAAATTTTACCAATTATATCTCAAAAACTACTTTTTGAAAAAAGGTCAATGAAACGAAATCTCTAGTTCATATGATACGATGTGTAAGATATAAGAGAAAAAAATCGTAAAAAACTTTACTGAAAATGCTCGAAGATATTCCGGTTTCTTGAACCAAGACGAATGTAAGTGAAGACCAAATGGAGCTCGATTTGTAAGGTAATGTCGTTTGAAGTTATGATGCAACAGTTTGTACACCTCCATCCCGGTGAGATCCGCCGGACACGTGCCCAGCTTGGTGCATACGAAATTGTTACCAATGAGTTGGTTGAGCGGTAGTTCCCAAACGCCGGGATGCGCTCGCGTGGGGCAGTTTTGCGTGTGCACGCAGGGATGCGGTAGCGCGTGGTCGAGCGTGTACGGCCAGTAGGGTGGGTCGTGGTGTGCCGCGATAATGGAGCTGTCGTAGAGGAAGCCGAATTCTTTCGCCATCAGGAACTGCCTATTCCAGCCTACTTTCAAAAAGGGGGCGCGCATACCTTTCACTTCCGCTAGCCGCACGTTGGCGAAGCGATGCAGGATGTTCGCCTGCCCCACCATCTCGTCGAAGTAATCCTCGATTGTTGCGTTGTTTGCCCACCAATCTTCTGGACCACGATGGCTAAAAGTAATATGATTTTATAGCAAATTTATGTTATAATAAGAATGTGGTGATCAGATTCTGACAAATGTAATTTCGCACATAGGAGCGGAGTATTGTAGTGTCTAGGGTTCCACTCATCATTTGGCCACTTTAATTAAGAATACAAACAACTAACGTAATAGAATGGACAGCAATCTCGTGCCCATCATTCCAAAGCTTTTGCGTCTGCTGATAGTTGTTATATTGATGGCTAACGAAAAACGTCGCCGAAATCGGGCAGCCATTCGGATTGGTACGATTCTCATTGAAGAGGAAATTGGCGTACAGATCAAAGTTATCGAAATTAATGGCATCGTCGAAGGTAAGCAGGACCATCTGCGGGGTATCGGCGATGGGCAGGTCTCGGGGACCTCTTGTTCCGTCCGTACTGCAGAAACATGTTGGTTGAAGGCATTTGGAATAATCGCATGCCGACGCAACGTGAGCGTCCTGAAAGTGCTGACAATGGCCCTCGTCACTTCCATCCGCACAGTCCGTGTTACCATCGCAGAAGTACTGCTCTGGCAGGCATGTACCATCCCCGCAACCAAGTTCGAAGTCGTTGTCACACTCGGCGGCCGTCAGCAGCGGCTTGGGCACGATTGCTTCTACGGAGACAAATCATAATTAGCGGATGCACGATCGCCCATCGATCGCCACAAATTACCGGCGGTGATGTCGCAATTCTCCACGTTCGCCTTGAAGTCGCAGATCTGTCGGTTCACGTCGAACAATAGCCCCACTGAACAGCGAAACTCGAAGACCTCGCCTTCGAGGCACAAGAAGTACTTGGCGCATTCAGCGCTCGTCCATATTTTTGATTTAATGCGCTCTGGATCCCGATAAAAGCGTCCATTTTCCACGCACTTAATACACGTCCCAAAATCAACTTCATATACAACAAAACATCTTGAATTAATTTAATGCAAATACTCCATTACCAACTTTTAAAAACTATCCATAAACGATGTGGCAATGCTTGAGTGCATGCAATTTTGATTTAATCTCTTTTGCTACCTTGGGAACGCATGTTTTGCATTCACAAACAATTGTGCGTTGCATGACATCGTTAAAAACATAGACTGAAGAATTTTTCGCTTCGTTATTCAGTATTCCGATTTGTAACTTGACAAACGCGTCTGAATACTTAATCTATTTCAAACCCACAAAGTGAAACTGACCGAAATAAACAATATTTGCAAAGTTATGCTTTTAAACAACGATTTAACTAGGTATATTTGAACTAGTTTCGATTAGGCACACACATTAATAGTTTCTTTTCTAAGTTCAAGTAAATACATGTTAGTAAGACTCAACTCACCAAGAATGAATAACGCAGTAACCGCGGAGAAAATCAATATATTTGTTGATAGCATGTTTGTTTTGACGTACGTAAGATGCAAGAAATTGATATTATTTACTTTAAGCAATTAGAGAAGCAAAATGCCCGCGCAACAAGAGATACGCATCGCGCGCGACTTTTCGTTCAACTGCGAGCACCTGCGCTCGTTCGGCAGCCAACATCGAGGAGAACTTTGGAGAGTTCTCAAGATATTCGTTTCATGCGCAGCCACTTTCTCATCGCCGAAGTTTAATGTACGCACGCGAGATGTACATGTGGTAAAAAGAGTGGTAGCCAGTAGGTAGCCTGAACGTGTTGGCTATCGCCATTGCCTGCGAGAGTTCTTCGTGACTCGCCTTGCCTTCAACACCGTCGATCAACATTCAACAATTAAGGTATCAAGAGAAACCATTGAGGACTACTTTGACGATATTTCAATTTGGAGCGCAAGCCCGCACACCAGCTTTGTAATATATGCGTTAAATGTAGATCTGCACACCTAAGACGTCGTTCACACCAGCGACTTCGGCTTCGGGCTTCTATGTCTACCCTTGGCTCAAAGCCAGGGTAAGTAAACTGGTCGCGCGTCTCCAAACTTTTACAAGCTTTGTGGAGATAACAAACTTCCCAACGTACTGTTCGTAAGATGAAATGGAAAAAAAGACAAAAAACAGATATGAACATATGTAGATGTCATGAATCCATCAACGTTATAGACGAGGCTAGCACAAGACGCACCCAAGCCGACCGCGGCTCTTTTCAATATCGCTCGCTCGATAATGTCGATGCATCGTGGATATTGGCACATTTATTTTCATTTTAATAAATGCCCTCTATAAATGATATTTTCAAGTTTTTGAGTGGATGGCGAGCGTATGAGGAGGTGGGGTTGTCGGTGGTGGTGGTGGAAGAGATGTGGGCGGAATAGGTAGCAGTGGTGGATGCGGCGAGGGGGAGCGGGAGGGAAGTCGAGGAGCATGTTAGGCAAGAGAGGATAATGGGCAGTACCTACAACCCAGGGTACGTAAGGGTGCAGGTTATCGGAAGGACGCCCTGGTACTTTGGGGACAGGGGCAGAAGCGGAAGGGAGAAGACATTGCTGGCAAAGGCTAGGTGTGGCTCGGAGGAGAGAGGCAGGAAGGTCTGGATGGGGCAGGAATACACGAAATATGTATTTTGTTTGGCAGGGTGGATACCTGGGAGCACTTGGCAAGGGACTGTGAAGGACTGAAGAAGGTATGGCTAGGTTCCCAAGGAAAAGGAGGGAATATTGTCGGGAAATGTCTGGTAGAAAAGGGGGAAGGCTGGCTGTCATCACAAGAATGGTATTGGAAAAGAAAATGAGAAGGGCGATCCTGGGATGATAGCTGGTTTTGTAT
>JAODAC010007909.1:0-28580 GCA_027575185.1 Mimaenictus wilsoni
GGGGAATCCCTGCGTTGGTTGTAAGCCGTAAATGTTCTCGGAAACGAATATTGAAATTTCGTCCGGTTTGGCCTATACATAAACTAGTGCAATCGCTGCAATTTACCTGGTAAACACCTGAGTGGAGTAATCGATCATTGGGAGTTTTTAATTTGGAATTGGTTAAATGTTTGATAGAATTAGCGTTGTACATAGTCGCGAATAAATTTAATTGTTTCAATTATAATATAGGCATTTTCTTTGGTACACACGTTCTATCTGTTGCCTAACATATGTTCATCAATTCTATGAACATTTCTCCAAAAAGTGAGGTTAACCCATTGTTTTCTTAATAAATGCAGTAATAATATAGTTGATATATATTGTCAGGCATGTTGTAATACTATTAAAGCGAGATGTAACAATGAGCAATGTAATTTCAGATGAATTCAGAGGTAATTTTAATATTTAAGAAAAGAAAACTTATATTTTATTTAATATTACGGTGAAATTATGTATACCTAGTAACACCGCTAGAGGGAGGTACATTTGTTGCTGTCAAATCGGTGTTTTCCTAACCTACGTCCGGTCGAATTTGTGGACTAAAGTTTTTCGTGTGTGTGTTGGGCGAATTTTAACCCTAGTAGCACGGCCCCCACCCGGCGTGTGCGCCCCCCCAGTGAGTGTGCGTGGGCGGCGACGGCGACGACGTCCACCATGTCGGACAAACCGATCGAGAAGCTGAAGAGCTTCTTCAAACTAAAGCCGAAGGATCTACCGAGTAATGAGCTGCCGTGCCGTGTGCCAACACGCTAATCACAACTCACTTCTTGACTATTTTTTTTAGATAAGAACAAGGACGAGTATGTACCGAGTCGGGAGCTGGAGCAGGAGCTCACCAGCCACGTGGCGTTCGTGAAGCGCGAGCGTGCCATCCGCGAGCTGCTCGAGAACATTAAGAAGACGAAGCTCAGCGAGCATGTCATCCTGCGGCTGTGGGCGTTCCTCAAGGACTTGCCCGACAGCGGCGTCAGCGAGCAGCGCCAGCTGGCCTTCGATGTGCTGGAGGCGCTCGTGCAGAAGCAGAAGGCGCAGCTGTCGGGCATCTTCCGCGCCGAGGTGTTCCGCGTGATCGTCGAACATAGGCACGACGAGGACATGGAAATGTTATTCACTCTACTGCAGGCGCTCTCTGAGAATGGCAAGGATATTTCGTACTTCGACGAGAAGATGGGGCCATTCCTCCTGGACCGCTTCATTGTCATCATGCGCGCTGGTTTATTTAATGAAAGCGTCGTTTTGTGGACCAACTTGATTAAATTTAATGCTGCACATTGCAAGGAAAATGAAGTGTTCCAATTTTTAAGGTAAATATTTTTTCAACTCCTGTTTTATAATGCACATTATATTAACGATTTTGATTAAGTTATGATCAGCTGATCATAACAGTGCTGGTAGATGAAATCATTTCCGTATTCCCTTTGATTAAGAAATAGCATACATATCTTAACAATTTACATGCCCTACTTGTTTGCAAACAATGTGGTAATGTTATAATACTGCCGAGTTGCATTGCGTTGCATCGAATCGGTGCCGAAATCTCTCGGCGCGGCTATGGCAAAAGAAAAGTGATAAGCCGTGGATGAAACAATCAAACAAGACTTGTCAATTTAATACTTTTATTTTACTATTTATGTAAATTTTGTTCAGAAAATTAATGCTTAGAAAAGGGTACAACTCGCATGTAATGCTCATTATTCACTCGTATGACTCCTTCGACATAGCCTTACATTCTCCTTGTACAATATACTAATTATGATACCATTATTATTATCATTGTTTGCATCTAGTTTACGTGCAATTAACTTTTATTGCTTTTAACTACGATAAGTTAAGAATTTTTATTGATGAATTAATCGCATTCCTAAATCGAATGAAGTATTTTAGGAATTTATTTAGGAATAGGATTAGTTCATTTTTGCAATGCTTTTCGTTTCTTTTTTATGTATTTTTGCATACAGAAATATTTTCAAAAATGTTTCAAAACGCGACTTTCTTGTTTTCGATACCGATAGATAGCTTAAATATTTACATCTCCGACCCATATCCACGAGTTTACATGTGAAGTTTGCGCATGTGCATAACACAAATTTTACGAGCGAAAATCGTGCTATGATATTTTATGTTTAGCCCTTTGGCCTATGAGTTTATCATATGGCCCAAAGTTTGCTCATGGGTGCAACGTAAATTTCACGAGCGCGACTCGTGCTATGATATTTTATGACTAACCACTTAGTCTATACTCACAAGTCTCACACGTGGCCGAAAGTTTGATAATGTGCGCAATGCAAAATTTCACTAGCAAGACTCGTGTTATAATCTTTTATGACTAACCCTTTTTATACCCACGAGACCGACTTGTGTCAGAAAATTTGATCACAATGCTAGATATACGAGTATATAATATACCATTTCTTAAGTCGCTCTTAATATGCGACGTTAACGATGACTTGACACTAAAACTATGCATTAAAAGCAATAAGGAAAAGAACTGTTTTCAAAGTTAGTTATGTACCTCTTAATGGTATGGTGGTATGGTTCTGTCACAGTTATAACTATTTCATATGACGCTCTTAATATTGTCAATCAGTGACATCCTCAAGATTCCATTGTCTATGTTCATTCTATGTATCTTATTATTCTATGTTCTATTAGTATTCTATGGATCTTATATCATCATAACATTGACATTGATCGGACTTTGCAATGTTGCAGAATTGCTATAAGAATAATTACCGACGCATCATAAGTTCGGCGGGCGCCCATTGTTTAAGTTTATACTTGTCGAAATAATGGCAACAAACGGCGTCCCATAGTTCATACTTAATTATTTCTTAAGCCAGAATACTTAAGTTAGAGTAGAGGTTGGTAATTAGTATTAAAAAACCTGAACCTTCAAAAGTCGTTGTTGATGGGTCGTGACAATATCTTCTATTTCGTAAATCTATCTTAATACAAGTGACTAACGATGGCCTGACGTTAATCCAATGCGCTCAGAACCATATAAAATCGCCTATTGTTTGCTAGAGTTTGCAAACAACTATTTTCAAGTGATAGATAATTTAGTTAGCGGGTCCTAGGAATTCGTTAATATTTGGATTTAATGATATCTTACTGTTAATGGTCTCGTACTTTTTAAATCATTGAAAAAAAGGTTTAAAAAGTGTTATTAGCCTTTGGCCAATAACCACGAGTTTCTCTTGCCAGAATGTTGGACATGAAATAAAATAACACTGAATCCCTGTATTATTCAGATTTCCGTTGATTTTGTCCCACAGCTAAAAAGTGTTGCTGCCGAATTTGGTTTCAGAATCGTTAACCAATAGTAAAAGTATACATAATATGAAATCGAATAAAACAATAAAACTGTGTGCATAATGTAATGTGTTTGTATAATTGTAGGCATGTTTGCGCGTTAGCCGACCCTGCCTGTGCAAACGTAAACATTCCCCACGCGTTGAATTTCATCGAAACGATCATCGCTTACTATCGCCACATACCGCCGGCGAACGCGCTGCAGCCGATTCTGACGGCGCTCTGCCGCATAGTCAACACTGAAGAGCACTGCCAGCTATGTTGGAAGGTGATGAAGAACCTGCTGGGCACGCACTTCGGGCACGCCGCACTTTTCACGATGTGCCGCATGATCGAAGCGCCCGAGCCGTCGTTTGTGCCGTACATTGTCCGTGGCGCCGTCTTTTTCATCCAGATGGGTCTGTGGACGTACCCGGTGCCCAGCCTGCGCTGGCCGCCCAGTGCCGTCCTGCCGGCGATCCTTGCCGCCGCACGCCTCCGCCAGCCGGTGATCATCTACGAGATCGCCACCGGCATCCAGCACCTCGTCGCCACCGCCGTCTACGACCTACAGGAACCTGCCTGGGACCTCATCCTGCAAATACTCGCGATCTCGGCGGGCGCCGATGGAGGCGAGCTGCATCCGCGCTTGCACATGGAGACGTCGCCGCTGAACGAAACGCTCACGATGATCGAGTCCGTGCACGCGGGTGGCTACTTCAACGGCAACGCCGATGCGTTCTATGCGATCGTCGGCGCCTGTGCGCACATTCGCCCGCCGGAGTCCGTCCTGCGGCTGATAGCGCACCTCGCGCGCGATATACACCCGGTGCGCCACCAATGGTTGGAAACACTCCACGGCGTGCTTACGCACTACTATCGTGGGGAGCACGAGCCGCGCGTGCCTATCCGGCTGCAGGCGTTGGGTGTGCTCGCGACTGCTGTGTGCCTGCATCGCGCTTTCTACGAGCCGGAGTTGATCGACAAGGCGGTGATACCGTTTCTTATCAATCTGCATGCAGAGAAGGACTGTCAGATCCGCACGGCAGGTGCTGATCTGCTCATACAGCTGTGCGCGACGTGCGAGAGTCGGCGGTGTCTGGAGATGCTCGATATTCTCGAAAAACTCATCAATCGCCCCTTTGAGATCTACGGCGACCGTGGCGTCGCGCTCGAGAAGGACACCGCCGATGTCGAGGAGATCATCAAGCAACTGATCGACCTCTTTGAGCTAAAGATTCACAAGTGGCCTTCGATGCCGGCCGTACGCATCTACAAAATACTCATGTGTCATTTGGAAACACACTATGCGTATCCGAATGTGTTTGAGAACTGCCCTTATGTTCGTTCACAGGTAAAGCAGTTTTATTATTCTTACTTCATCTTATGGAAGTCACAAAGTCACGTATGCTCGAGGGTGTTCAAATTTCAGATAGTCTCAATACTTTTTCGTATCGAATGTTAAATGTATCGATGCCGAAGAATCAATTAAACTAATTAAAAATGTCCCTTGATTGCCATAGTATTGCATGAAAACCTCTTTTAATGCTTGACAATCACAATAAAACTGTAATTTGTTCTTAATTTCATCTGATATGTTTTCTGATCAAATGAAAAGTATTTTAATGCATGCGAAAAAGCTCAATTTTATCAACAAACTGAATGTTAAAACTTGACAAACTAAGGAACTTGCATTTCTTGACTATTTTGGAAATATGATGCATTATTGGTCAATTTTTAATAACAAACAGCTCATGAATCTAGGGGCATTGCAAATCAATTATTATTTTAAATTTTTTAATTGTAAATTTGACTACATTTGAGCACATTATTCACATAACACATTGAGCGTGTCTCGGCGGTTTAAGACGAACCATGGTAATCCGATACTTCACTATAGAGTATCAATAAGAACAATATCACAACAAATAGTAGAATATTCAGTAGAAATACAATATACAGTAGAAACAACTGCAGAATACAAATAAGAACAGTACAGTGGTAGTACCTTACGATAAGGTGTGTTGTCAGCTTTAGAACTGCTAAATACCCGAATAACCTGCAGCAGGCTGCTATTGGTTAGGTCGTCATGCAAAACCCCTGATAACTTCCCAACAAAGCTGAATCAAGCTTCACCTCTCCTTCCATTTCAATAATTACAATTATAACAATACAATCCCATACATACAATCCCACATTCCGTCAAGCCCAACTTATCCCCTTCCAGCCAATCTCCGACAACATTCCTACCCCTCCATTGTAACAATACCCATTCCAGTTACAAACCATCACATTCCTTTGCCAGGTTCTCCCATGTGTTCACCCTCTCAAAATCATTTCGTGTATTTTTGCCTCTCTCTCCTTCGATCCACAAAACAGCTTCAAATGGCCTCTGGCCTCCCAAAGAGCAGACCTGGTCCTCTGGAGCACCATAAGCACACGTGTGCACTGTGTGTGTTGCGACAAGCCACACTTCATTTTGATACATTCGGCGTCCACATAGGCAGTATTATAACGCTACACCCATGTTTTATTATTCTGTGGCCCCTCTTATACCACAATATTATCATGAATCCACTATAGGGAGCCTCCAACCGATGAATCCGCTAAGTAGATGACGATAAATTGTAAACACAGGGTTTTATGGCGATACCTATAAGCAACAGAGCTAAACTTTAAACGGGCCTTCTGGAAGAAGGATAGAAAATAAAGGGAAACCGAACATACCCTGAAAAAGTGCCAATAGATGACGCTATCTGTTATCGATACCTACAAGTATCGATACTTTCTAAAATAACAATTTTTCCTTAGCTCTTTAATAATAAACAAACTTATTTTAGATCCTGGATTGTTTTCTGCGAATGCGTGCAGATGATTACTACCGTATCGGCTGTCCACGCAATGACGAACTACGTTTCAGCCCGTATCTTTGCGTTTCCTACACATCGCCAGCGGATCGCAGCGCACTAGCCTCACCACCGCCGCCGAACTCCCCTGGGACCACCTTTACCGCCACGACGGCGGCACCGAGCGCCGCACAACCGCCACCGCCGCCTACCAGCACCACTACGGTCATTACCGCTTGCAACGTCACCTACGTATCCATCAAGTTTGCCTTCAAAATCTTCGTCACGTGCTTGACGCGCGAGCGCAACATGGAAGTGCTCGTCTTCGTGCTGCGACGCCTGCCCGACGTGCTCGCCAACAAGTCGCTGGTGCTGACGCGTACCGGCAACAACGACATCGGCCTGCTGATCGACGCCGTCAGCAAGCAAATGAAGCAGCCGCCTGACGCCGCCGTCGTTAATCGCGCCGAGTTCACGTCGTCGTTATTGCTCATCCTCGCCGCGCTCGCCTCCTATCATGCCTATCTGCATCACACGCACCAGCAGGAGATGATTCGGTTGCTCAGTACGTGTAAGATTCGCCACGGCGTGCCCTGCTTCAGTCAGTGTATACGCGCCCTGACGACGTCTAGCCTTGAGATGCAGGACGTGATGGTGAAGATTTTGCCTGACGTGCTGCTGCAGCTCTCTAAGACGACAGCAACGCCACAGATTGCGATACCAATGTTGGAGTTCTTATCAAGTATGTGCGTTTGTTGAATTTATATTGACATATTGTAGGTTGACCTAGGAGGTATGTTTCAGATATTTGAACTTGTTTTGCTTGAACTTGAACGCACCACTACTATCAATTACTAATAATAATCAATTAATGTAATTCTACAATTAATTTCATTAATTCACCTACGAATGATTACTCTGGGCCACATTGTTACTTCTTCGATAAAAATTTACAGTTCCTATTGAAATTTACGATTTAAACACGAACATCACATTGAAAAAAGCTGATTGGCACTAGTTTTTTGTCAAAGAGGTGCTAGATCGTATCGTGTAATACATTTTTACAATTTGGATAAAAGTACCTGCACTTTATAAGCACAAATATCTCGGAAACTAGAGCAAATCGTTTTTTTTTCTTTTCAATATTATATTTGTATACTGCACATTATCATGATAGAGTAGCAACATGATGGTAGTAATGTGTTCCAGTTCAAACAAAACAAGTTTAAATACCAAATTACATTATTTACTATTTCTTTTCACTTTCTTCATTTTTGGACTTTGTCTTGTCATTTTTTATACTCCTATCCAGTGCAAAAGTTCCCTAAACTTCGTAGATTTTAGGGAAATGTTTGATACCATATTCATGATTTAATATGAATTACTAATTTAATGAAATTGTTATTTTTCAGCGCTTACGATACTGCCAAGTGTGTTCTCCAACTTTGTAGCGGATCAATATATGGCAATATTTGCTATGCTTCTGCCCTACACAAATCCATTCAATCATAACGCGTATACAGTCTTTCTGGCGCATCATTTGATTGCTGTGTGGTTCTTAAAGTGTAGACTCACGTTTAGAAAAGATTTTGTTAGTTATATTACAAATGTAAGTAAAATATTGATTATTTCAAATTTTGTTTCGACAATTGTCGTTTTTTATCAGTATATGAATACATTTTTTTTCAATATATAGGGCCTCCATGCAAACGCATCTTCCTCGCCCATAATCACCAAGGCTGATGTGAATAAGCTGAATCAGGACAGTTCAAGCCGGAAGCGCAGTTCGTCATTAACCGAGCAGAGTTCACGCAAACGGGAACGTTCCGCGACGCTGGTGAGCAAACCAGCCTTCGATCATCGGCCCCTGCCTGGGATTGACAAGACGTTAATGCAATTCTATCGTGAATTGACGGAAACATGCATAGATTTGATGGCGCGGTATACGTTTTCGCCATGCTCGGCACTCCCGAAGCGTCTGCCGAATGCTGAGTTCCTTTTTAGCGGTGGCCAGTCGATGAGCTGGTTGCTTGGCAATCGTGTTATCACGATTACGACGAGCGGTTGCGCGCAAAAGGCGCTAAAGCATGGTCTGTGTGATAAATGCTACGCGACGTGCAAGGGCGGTGCGAAGACGCCGGAGTACACACGTGGCTTGCAGCGTACTGGTAGCAGCGAGGTGGAGGCGAGGGTGACGCGCCAGAATTCAGGCTCGAACAACAACACTTCGACGTCGTCGCCGACGGAGGATGCGCGTCGCCTCAGCGAACGCCTCGAGCAGCTGCCGAGTAAGTTGCAGCAGCTCGCTATTGGTAGCGGAGGAAGCGGAGGTAGCGGCGATGCGAGTGTGAAGCACGAGAAACGCGAGCATTGCGCATGCTGGTGTCAGAACTGGGCCGAAATCCACGTGCGCCGTCCCACCGGCAATATGTCCTGGGTGATGCGCATCCAGAATCAGACGGCGGATGTGCGCAGCATTTACGACTTCCCGCTGAATGAAATCTCAACGCTGTTCATGCCATCGCTAAGCGCTGGTCATGATGTCACACAGCAAGACTCCATCGAAGAGGAGCCTCTTAACGTTGGTGGAGGTGATGGGGAGTACGTAAGCACGCAGCCGATTTCGATTCCGGGGTCGCCGAATAAGCAATCGCCGTCGCGACAAAGTTCACGCGACAGCATTGACGAGGACATGGACAGTGTCTTTGAGGATGGTACACGTGCGCGTAATCCTGTCCGGCGGTCGAATTCTAGTCCAGAAATGTCCGCCGCCTGGAAAAATCCGTTCATGCAGCAGAAGGCGATCGATCCCGAGGATCGCCTGCCGGACGAAGAGCCCGCCAAGAAAAAGACGTTCGCGAAGGACAACCGTGTTAGTTGTGAGGCGATACCGGAGGAAATTGCCGGAATGGGTACAACACCACCGTCTACAGAGGTGGGGGCTCATCCTGCACTTCTATCATCGCTATCCTGTCCCGGGCCGGACCAGGAAGCGCCCGTGCAAATTCCGAAGATGTATTCAACGGTCCCGCCCACACCGAATGTCACAGGCCCCACAAATCCAACGTTTTATCCCACCGCCGCCGGCAAAGACAGACCCACGTTAAACCTACCATTAACCAGCAAGCCGCCACAAAGTCCTACGCAAACCAGCCCACGGTTATCTCGCCATGCGAGAGGTCATGAAATTCAGAAAAGTTCATCGCTCGTGCTACAAAAACAAAAAGTGAAGTTGGACGCATTCAACCAAAGCGAGCAGAAGCAACGCGATCGTGCAACGACAATATCAGTGATGCAGTCACCAGGACGTAAGGCGCGATTCCCCGGTGATTCCACCGGTCCGTCCGCTACGCCGAGCAGTGGCGGCGGCGGCGGTGGTGGCGAACGCGAGCGTGATCGCGAGCGCGGCGGTAAACTGAAAGACATGCCAAAGAGCGGCATCAATCCAGCGTTCGTCTTCCTGCAGTTGTACCACGCGGCACAGTTCGGCAGCACTATCGAAAAACCGCTGCTCATCAACGCCAACGACGTCGTTCAGCGTGCGCTGCACATCCTCGACAACATCCAACCGTACGAGACGCACAAGATTGGCGTGTTGTACGTAGGGCCTGGCCAGTGCAATCGGGAGGCAGACATCCTACGTAACTGCTACGGCACGCTGCGTTACGTCGAATTCCTCAAGCGGCTTGGTACGATGATCAAAGTGCAGGATGTCGATCCACAGGCGTTCTTCCTCGGTGGGCTGGACCACGACGGTGGCGATGGAAACTTCGCGTATATGTGGCAGGACGACATTATCCGCGTTATTTTCCACGTAGCGACGCTCATGCCCAACTCGGAGTTCGAGCCGAATTGCAATCACAAGAAAAAACACATTGGCAACGACTACGTTACAATCGTGTACAACGAGAGCGGACAAGACTACAATATTAACACAATCAAGGTACAAACTTCATACAATTTTTTTACGACGTATTAATATTGTTGGATTTTTACAGGGGCAATTTAATTTTGCATCGATTATAATCCAACCTTTGGATCACAACAGTAACAAGGTGACTGTGAAGGCAAAGGATGCGATTGTGGAACTGATTGGTCAAAGTGAACCGCGAATTGTCTCTGAACAGAATGTGGCTTTGCTTGCGAGGCAACTGGCACTACACGCTAATGTAAGACTTTATTTTATTTATATTTTAACTGTTCGTTTCATTAACAACTAACTTTTGTATTATTCTGATGCTATTAATTATTTCTAATTGATATAATCTAAGTATAACTTCTATTCATTCGCCATTTTGCGCGGTAAACAAAAATCAGACAAAATCGTGAAACACAGTGACACCGGGTTTTAACGGAAAGGATTACGGATAAGTTTTCGTTACGTACGAAATGCAATATAACATGTTTTGAAACTCAGGAGGCAAGAGGTAACAAATGTATTTACCAATACGTTTTGTAGTAAAATCGACATTTCAAGATTCCAGGAGGGGGCGGGGGTTCTGTAAACGGCTGTTTCATTGTATTATAAATTCTGATCATTCGGTGTTTGCCCAGAGAATTAATCCCAAGTTTTTACATGTCTAAAAATTTCGGTATCTCAACGGCAGAGGCGTCTTAAGCAACGTGACGCCTCGTGGTTTGTTGTGGGAGAGTCTAATACAGGTGGTTGAACGTAGTTTGTATAAAAAAGGAAATATCACCGTGCAATGAAGCACGGCGCAGCCTGAGTGTTCGGCTTAGGAATATCAAAAAAGTATCGGTACTTCCATTCAAGGTATTTTAGGTATCGATAATTTCGCTACTTTCTTTGCTTGCCAAAAAGGATCGAACGGAATATATTTTGATATCCCTAGGTGTCGCTTTGCATATTTCTGGATCGTCCAGGGTATGTGGGTGCTCATACGCAAACAGCATATTACACACTCACAGAGCGAGGCTCGGCTTTCTATGCGTGCGTAATATGCAGTTTATTGTACTTGTTATGGTACTACATTTCGGGAAAACCATATTTTAATTAATATATACTATATTGTATATCGAGCATGGGATGGTGTTGCCCGTTTCCTCTGACTATGAGAAATTGCACACTCGCCTTCGGCACATGCTGCAACACATACGAGTGAGAAAAGGACATTCTATGCGAGTTGTACCATATACTTTATTGTCACTATTATATGTGAAACTATTAATGTCTTAATCAAAAACGATTCTGAAATGAGTTATATAATGAGTATACATGAGTATAAAAAGATTTTTTATCAGTCATCAAGTGCCTCAACCATTGAAACCAACGTCCGACGCGACGCTTGCACATTATTCAGAGTGTGAAAAGGAAATTTAGGAATCATTCAGGAAAGTGTGAAAGTTCCGTGATTAATCTGGAAATGTTCCGCTGAAATTTGCTGGTTATTTCGGCGGATCATGCCCAGTTAAATAAAACACGGAAAGATCAATTAGACAAACATTCCCGATTGTACAATTTCGAATCGCGGTGCACGACTTCAGACGCTTTTGATTTGTAAAACTATTTTATCTCCATACGTCTCCCAGGCGCACGCAGTAGAAATGGTTATAATATAGATATTTATTGAAAAAACATTGTCCTTTATCGATATTCAAAACAAACATTGACATTTTCCAGCTGGCAGCTTTAATCCAATCTAATTCAATGAAGGAAGCAAGCGAACCATACGCACCCAATTGGCTGCAACGCCTGCGGCGCATCAAAAACCTCCGCCAGAAGATTCAACAATCGTCGCAGAGCGGCAACGACTACTCGGCGCGCACGCGACCGGTGCAGATGGAAGACTTCACCGAGTACACGTGAGCGCAGAGTGAGAACAGGACGCGGAGCGAATTATGTTCTAGTGAATTAATTATACATATATATTATATATCGTACGGTTGTCATATTTTTGGTTACACAAATAAAGTATGTGTTCTGAAATCGACTTCCAAAATTTCGAAGAAAAGATGTGGGTAAGTTGTTTAACTTGTAGTATTAAGTTTTGTACTATTTTATGGAGAATCATACAATTTTTATGGCGATTAATTACTAAAATTTTGCGTTAGTAGGTAAAAATCTATCTCTATGAGCGTGTGGAAAATGCAATCCTACGACCTATATTGTTAGTTAGTTAAACCTTTGCTGAATTGACACATGATAAATATAAATAAATTAATTTCAGCCGTCTCGCACATAGTACTATGTGATGTTAATAGTATATAATGGCTTAAATATTAAGTTCGGTTGGTACTTAGAACATGATCAGATTGTGTTCCTGATCACGCTTGCGCTGGATGTGCTTCCATTCGTTGTAGTCGGTGAGGATTGGCCGGCCGTACGCGTTGTGTAGCTCCCAGAAGGTCATCGTTTGCTTGCCGTTGTTCTCGGAATTGCGTTGGGATTCATCAATGCGACCTGTTTTTAATTAGAAGCATTATATTTATATAATATTATATATGCCAGTGATGCTTGATCGCACAAAATAATGCTTCATTCTTAGCACTAGTCAGGTGCGGACATATTTACTTCAAAGAGAGGACAAGAATTCACGCAATTCATAATTGTCAATGTAACGACCACGGTTCATGCATCACACGCTCGCTAAGCAATTTGCAGTGTGAGAGAAACGTCAATCCGAAGTACAGATAGTGAGTATACCACTTCAATACGAGGAAGGCGGGTAAACTGGCGACGTGATCGTTACTATAAATACGTGAATGACTGAATACGTATGCGTGAAATTAACTAAAATAGCAGGTTGCCTTCGAGAAATAGGAAAAGATGCTCTGATATTAGAAAATGGTACGAGACACAGGATGTTGTATGGTGTCGCGTAGGAGACGTCGAATGTGACACGACTGCCTAGTCTTGGGAAAAAGATGGAAAGATATCTGTCTCTCGGATAGGGACATTCAGCATTCAGACCCCCTGGGAGACCATCGAAAAGATGACTAGATCTGGTTGTCGTAATCAATAAAATAACATCGACAAACAGGATACTATCGTAGTCAAAAGAAGAGACGAAATGCAAAGAATAAGTAGTCGGCCTTACTTATCTAGCTTCTACGATTGTTGTTGTCCACTATTATGGAGACAGAAAAAGAAAAGCGCGCATGCAAAGGGAAAAACGCGGCAAACAAAACCGGTACCGCGTATACCGAGGGATGATCTCAAATCCTTTGGGCGCGCTAACCAAACCCGCGTTCTCAAGACAGCGTTGATCGAAAGTTACCTGAATTATATAAATCATGAGGTCCCGAGTTCGATTCTCGGTGGGGATGCATATTAAAGTGAATTCTTCTTCTTATCAATAGTGTTAGCCTCTAATATGACTAATTACATTGAATAAGAATTGAATAGAGCTAATGACCATAGCAGTCGATGCTCGGTAAAATCAAACAACAACAAAATTATATAAATATAAAACATACCTGTAGATCTCATACTATGTGATCGATGATGATTCGCACTATCCATTTTATTGAACGGATTATGTCTTTGTCTAGGTGGTGGAATTGGAGATCCAACAACTTGGGTGAGAGCACTGGGCGTCTCTACAAAATAATTCCTAGTTATGCCTGCCGTTTTGACGTTAAGCAGAATGCCAAACCTTCAATGTCAGCTAATTGTCGTTGCAATTCAGCAACCATTAACTTCATGTAATCGTAGCCGGCGCACGCTAAGGCCTTCATCCACTGCTCCATTGCCTCCTGTGAGTCAGCACCAAGAACATAGCTCCGATTGTTAATACCATGGAAGACGATTTTGAAGCAATACAATTCTTCATCCTCTGCCAGTTCTAGAAATTGTATTGATTCATACATCTATATGAAAAAAAAACTAACATTCTATTTACCAATAGTGCAACCTTCTAAGATGATGACGCCCAAGGGCTCCTTGTCGCTGCCTTTCTTTTCGAAGTAGAAGAGGAGATTACCCTTGAGGAGGAAGTAGCGCTTCTGGAAGTTCTTGTTTACCTCGCCCTTCTTGAAGAGGTAGCCTTCTTTGTCGACGGGCGTTGCGGACACGGCGAACGCCGATAGGTTTTTGTCGTTGATGCGCATTGTGCAGATTTGGGGTTTTATTCGGTGGCGAAGGCAACCTAGGTGTACTCCACTAGGTTCTGTGTATTATGATCTGGTTCCTCAATGGTTGACTCCACTTTGGCGTCAGGAATTTTTGAGGTTATGGACACAGACATGTATACCAGATTTTCTATTTAAAAAAAAGAAAATGAATAATCTTACAATGAGAATATCATTCAACTTTACCATTGATTAATTTAAATTAATTTTGTATATCACTGGATACTATCATTTTCTTATACATTTCTTATACATATTACTTTCTTATAAATATTTAAATTAGGAAAACTCCAAAGTTTATTCGTAACTTGAAGTACTAATGTGATTAATAAAATTGGTAAATAAAGTCGTAAAGTTGGAATTCCCCTAATTGTAAGCCTAATATCCTAAGTTTATAGTCAAAGCTCTACAACTTCAAAACCACTGTTAATTCCAATAAACAGAATTTGAAATTTAAAATCGAAATAAAATGGAAAATATTAATTATATTTTAATAAACCATCTACCGATGTGACTAAACACACTTTTTAATGAAAATTATTCGTTTGAGTTCACCTAAACATGTTTTTTACATTCTTTTTCATCGAAATTTAACCAACAACCCACCAGAAATCAGATGTTAACTCTCGAACCATTAATGCTACCTATCTCCCGATGTGTTTAAACACACTTTTTAATGCAAGAGAGTCGTTTAACATGTTTTTCTATTATATTTTAACGCATTTTTTATCTACATGTCAGAAATTGCCTGTTCATTCTCGAACCTTTGCAGTTATCGATCTCACGATGTGTTTAAATAGAGATTTTGCGAAAATGACTCGTTTGAATTCATCTCTACATCTATTTCTATTCTATTTTAACGAAATATAGCTATCATTTCAGAAATCGGATGTTAACTCTCGAACTGTTAATGCTACCTATCTCCCGATGTGTTTAAACACAATTTTTAGTGCAAGTAAGTCGTTTGTGCTCATCTAAACATGTTTTTATATTATATTTTAACGCATTCTTGTCAAAGGTTCAGAAATTGCCTGTTAATTCTCGAACCGTTGAAGTTACCGATCTCCCGATGTGTTTAAATAGACTTCTTGTGAAAATGAACAGTTTGAGTTCAACTGTATATGTTTTTCTATTCTGTTTTAACGACATTTAGCCAACATTTCAGAAAACATATATTAACTCGCGAACAGTTAATGCTACCTGTCTACCGAGGTGTTTCTTTTTAGTGTAAGAGAGTCGTTTGAAATCATCTCTAACAGTTTGAGATGAGCTCAAACCACAGATCATATATGGCTCAAACGAGCTCAAATGAGTTACCGATCTCATGTCGTGTTTAAACACACTTTGTAGCGAATAGGAGTCGTTTAAGTTTAACTTGTGCGCCCGCGAACCATTAAAGTCAACAATTTCCTAATGTGTTTAAACACATTTTTTTCAAAATTTCAGAAATCACATGTTGACTCTCGAGTCGTTAACGTTACCGATCTCTAATCCTACTCTTTGTCGATCTCCCGTTGTGTTTAAGTACACTAGATGTCAAAAATTAAGTGCTTTCAAATCCTTAAAGCTATCGATCTCCCGATGAGTTTAAACACTTTTTGGCGAAAATGAGTCGTTTGAGTTCATCTGTACATGTTTTTCTAAAATATTTTAACGAAATTTTACCCAAATTTCAAAAATGAAAGATTAACTCTAGAATTGTTGAAGTTACCTGTCTCCGAATGTGTTTAGACACAGTGTTTAGACACAGTGTTTAGAAAAATTAACCATTAATCATTTTAAAAATATCATAAATACCAAATTAAGATGGTGGCTTCGTTTGCTTTTACCTATGGAATCGTAACTAATTCGAATTGACGACCAGAGTATCGCTGTCGAATTGCACATGATAGAGCAATCTAGGCAACTTCATGAGCATAGTTTTAGTTGATAAGCTCGTCTCAATAAAACAAAATTATTTGTTGATCCGCTTTGTTAAAACGCCGGTGCCGTTTGTCAACATTTTATACGAGTCTTTTATTTCTCAAAGCGAAAAGATTGTAATACAATAAATAATTTCGCATTCATACTTTCATCCTTGTCATTCACCCAAAGAGTTTTCTGAGCAAGATAAATATGTGTAAATGGTATGAATGTATGAATCGTATGAATCTATTTTCGGTTTTTGAGGTTAGTCCCATGGGCATTTGCCGTATTTGCCACATCCCTACCACCATCGATTTGAACGCTACCTAGTGGTGGCATCTGCCGCGGTTATAAATGCACCCAACACCGGTGTCATGTCTCTTTCGCCGAGTATTCGTGTAGTTGACTGTAAGTACTACTAATCGCACTATTCGTTAAATTTTAAGTGTAAATATCGAGTTTGTGACAAAAATATTGCATGTATGCGTTTGACGCCAGAATTCTGAATGCATGCAGCATAAGATTGCAAGTGGATGGTCATTATTTCTGAAAATAATCACAGATATTGATGTACGCCTCAGATTCTGGGCAAGGTAGTTCGCGTCAAATGGCGAAGCTAACTTAATCATCTGAGGCAAGAGCATCATCCGTGTTTTAATCCCAGCCTGCGAACGATTCGCTGAGTTGATTCATAGCACGGAGACAAACGTTTTCATATTTTTACATTTCTTGTGTTACGTGAAATTGTGTGCAAGTTTGAGGTTATAACGACACGTGTCTGTTTGCAGTTATAAGCGCCCACCAAGATGGTGAACGGTCGCATCCCCAACGTCTGCTCAAAGACGTACGTGACGCCTCGTCGTCCTTACGAAAAGGCCCGTCTTGATCAGGAATTGAAGATTATCGGAGAGTATGGTCTGAGGAACAAGCGTGAAGTGTGGCGTGTTAAATATACTCTCGCCAAGATCCGTAAAGCTGCTCGTGAGCTCCTCACCCTCGAAGAGAAGGATCCAAAGAGGTTGTTCGAAGGTACGTTTACCCCTTCATTTCTTATTTCGTCGATTAGCGTGTCTCCAGCCACGTGGCACTATAGAAGTGTGGCTTTGGTTGATGAGCTGGGTGTATATTGCTATAGGAGCTTATGGCCGTGACTCGTGTATATTGCGTTCAGCGATACTACATGAGTCACACTCGTGTGAATTATATTCAGCACGAATCTCGCACGTGCAAATTATCCTTCTCTTCCTTATCGGTAGGCTCATGCCTGTTTGTGGTGCTTTATACTTTTTCCGATGTTGACTTCCAAGAATCTCATTCGTGTGAATAGTTTTCCGGACGACTCTTATAAATTTAGTTCAGGCAGGGGTTTCCCTCCTGTAAATTGTGTCAAGGATGAGTTTCACTCATACTTGATTTTGCGTTGAACATTCGCGATAAAGCACTATCGTGCACATGCATGCGTGCACTCGTATGAATTTTGCCGAGGAAGAGTGTGACTCGTGTCCCACGCGATGCGAGTCGGACTCTTGTATATTGCTTTGAGCATTCGCGATAAGGCATGATCGTCACTCGTGTATATTGCCTTAAGCACATGCGATGTTGCACGAGACCCATTCGTATGAATTTTATCGAAGACGAGTTTCTTGTGTATTGCCTTGCAGGCGCGATGCTGCGCAAGCATCACTCGTCTAAATTGTTTTCCACACTCTCAGTCGTATAAATCGTGTTTAAACAGGAGTTTCCCTAGTGTAAATTGTGCACTGGTTAATTATAGGGTTAATTATAATTAGTACTATGATCTGTACTTTATTTCTCAATATATATTTTTCCCATTTGCAGGTAACGCACTTTTGCGTCGGCTCGTACGCATTGGGGTATTGGACGAAAGTAGGATGAAGCTCGATTACGTTCTCGGCCTCAAAATCGAAGATTTCTTGGAGCGTCGTCTGCAAACGCAAGTGTTCAAGCTTGGATTGGCCAAATCCATCCATCACGCCCGTGTACAGATCCGCCAACGTCACATCCGGTAAATACCATCGTTTCATTCATTTGTGCGAAATAATCAACGAGTGCCACTTGGGCGACATGTCGCTTTCAACGCCTCGAAATTGGTCTTTGAGCCATGAGGGACACGCTCTCGATTGGTTTCTGTGGAATTGAGGTAACCTTTCACATTCCCACCAAGTTTTTTACGTTTACCGAACTTAGAGTTGCTAGTTAAGTGAAATTCTATACTTATCTAGTGCTAAATGGTCTCGGAGAGAAAAGATACCAGCTTTATGCCCCGCTTACGTGCATTTATGTATATGTAAGTGGGTACCTGTGAGGCGACATTCGAAGGTTTCATTTTTATTGTATATTTTTGTTTACCTTTTTTTTGAAAGCTAATTTCAACTTTTTCTTGTTTAGTGTACGCAAGCAGGTCGTGAACATTCCCTCGTTCATCGTTCGCTTGGACTCGCAGAAGCACATCGACTTCTCCGTCAAATCACCCTTCGGAAGTGGCAGGCCTGGCCGTGTTAAGAGGAAGAACACGCGCAAGGCTGCATCCGGCGGTGCCGCCGTCGAGGAAGACGAGGATTAAGCAGTGAAAATGTACCATCAGCAATGATGGTACGAAATGGTGTGCGAGCATTAAAGCTCACGGTTTAAAAAAAATCATCAATAAATATTGTAAACAAATGATGTTTTATATTTCATCAATGTTATTCATGAATGTGTTTAGAATGAAAGTTTTTAAAAGCTGTGTGGTCCCCATTACTACTCCGTACTGTCGAATTATTTGAAATTGTTCCTAGTTTTGGTGCCTTCGTATTTAATGGGATGATGGGCTCAAAAAACATTTCAGATTTCTTTACTATTCGTTACTATTTTATCGAGTATCGCTAACTTGAAAACAAACTAACCTTTTTGTTTGAACTAGACCAGGCTAAGCAAGCAAGCTCTGAAGTAATTGAATCAAGTAATCATTGCTAAACTTTAGATCGGGCAAATTGAGACAGGTATGCACTAGCAGGCGTTTTTCTTGGAAAAAGTTTACTACTCAATGTCCGAGGCTCGTCTACCTGGTCAAATCTATTTTTAGAAGCTGTCCAAATGCCGGATCGCATCTGACCTGCGTATCTTCGTATCTTACGGTTCAGTTCTGCTGTTAGTTTATTATTTCTTAGGTGGTTCTTCAAGCAGATGTCACAGGCTTGGTTCAAGTATTTACAATGATACTGGGGGGTTGGGTCCACAGATCATACAGGCGGGTCTCCCATGGGTAATTTGAGATCCCGCTGAGACCCGGAAATGTACCAAGTCCCTACAAATACATAGACTTGCTGACTGGAGAGGACATAGCACAGATCATATGGGACATAGTTGTACAGTTTAGCAATTGAACATAAAACGTTTTTTTGAAGTGTTTAATTTGCTAAATCGATTTATTTTTGTGGAAAAAAAAATCGTTCACGCACATAACGCACATTTTGGCAGGAATTCACTAAAATATTTTAGAAAAACGAGCTTAGATGTGGTAAATCGACTTATTTTCATGACGCAAATGAAGTTTTTCTCTTAATTTAACTTTATGATGAAATATCGTGAAAAATGTTTGTTATTTTCCCATATTAATTTTATTTTCAACAAATATAATTCGAACTGTATAACATCATGATTGACTAATAATTTATTTGCATCTCAATCCGTCCTGTATCAATCATATATATTAATGAATTAAATTTTAAATTCAGTTAAAGCATAAGTTTAAAGGATTTTAAAATGTCTGCTGTTTAGTGGCATTCGCTGCCATACTTAGTGTTTAAGCTTGTGTCGGTCCTGGAGAAGCGCGCGAAGATCTTCGACGTTCGTCACCGGCAACGTGCAGGCAAAATCGCGGCACATGTACGCTGCCGCCTTACCGTGCACCTCATGGATGCTGTCGAGCGACTTGTGGCGCTGGTAGAGAAGAGAGCTCCTGCCTTCTGGCCCATCAGCGAGCACCAGCAGTGAACCGGGCATAAACTCGCGTCGCAAAACGTCTATCAACTCCTCGGTATCGGCCTCATTACGTTTGCCGGCGATAAATATCTGCAATTTACAAATTACAACAAAATATATTGATTTTAAAATCGACAAACGTACCTGATAAGGACTGCTATTAAAATGTATCAAAGCTGCCGTCATTTCGGGGAGAGAGATTGGCATGTTTTGCAAGAGACGCGAGTAAGCCTTGAATATCTGTTCGGCACGCTGGCGAAAATCCTTGCGATCGAGATAATGGGAAAGGTGGATGAGATTATGGGCTGATACGGAGTTGCCAGTCGGTTCAGCACCATCGTAATCTATTTTAAAATCGAAAATACTTTGTTAACTATGTAGATAAAAAGTTAATTTTATTCAAACAAGACATAGTTTTCTTCATTATTTTTCTTCAGACACGTTTAGACACATCGCAACATAGATAACTTTAACTGTTCGAGGGGTCACAGACAATTTCTAAAATTTGGTAAAATTTCGTTAAAATAGAGTTGAAAAACATGTTTCGATGAGCACAAACGAATCATTTTCACTGCAAAGTGTGTTTAAACACATCGGGAGATTGGTGCATAATAGTTTTCAAGGTAACATACAATTTCTGGAATTTTTTAATCTAGCGACTAATTTTCACTAAAGAGTGTTTAAACACAAAAAGTTTTGAGAAATATTCGCTAAAATAACATACAAAACCGTGCTCGGATGGTCTCAAACGATTTATTTTCACTCAAAAAAGGGAAAAATAAATTTGCTTAAACACATACAAAACACACGAACAAAGTATATCTACAAACATATTAAGAAATCGGTAGTTTTAACGGTTCGAGAGTTAACATGCGATTTCTGAAATTTTGAGAAAAATACGCTTTTAAGAAAAACGTGTTTAGATTAGCCCAAAATGATTTATTTTCTCTAAAAGGTGTGCTTGCACACATCTGGAGATCAGTTCGAGAGTTAACCGGTGATTTCTGAAATATTCGCTAAAATATAAGAAAAAACTGTTTAGATAGGCTCTAATTTCGACGTATTTTTTGCTAACAAATGTGTTTAAACAAATCGTGAGGACCGACATATTTTCGCAAAAAATGCATTTATTAGAGATAATATAAGAGAAAAATGAATTCACTCAAACCACTTATTTTCGCAGAAATTGCGATTAAGTAAATCGGGAGATCAACTTTTTCACCAAAAATGTGTTTAAGCACTTCGACTTATTTTCCCTTAATTTTATTTTAACACATCGAGAGATCTATTGCTAATCGATGAACTGTTCAATAATAATCCATTTTTTAATTTTTGGAATATATTCGTTAACACATAAGAGAAAACGGATTTAGTTGAGCTTAAACGGGTTAGGTTTGCTAACAAATATGTTTAAACACATCGGGAGATATATTCTCGTTTGAACACATCGATAACGCGAACAGTTCGAAAATTAACTTATTTGTTAAAATAAGTGTCTTATTTTCGCTGAGATTGCGCTTAAACATATTGGGAGATCGATTAATTTTCGCCAAAATTTGTGTTTAAACTTAAACATATTAATAGGAGCTTTAGTCAGCTGTAGTTAGCTAATAGTACCTTTAGTTAGTAGTATCTTAAGGAAATATTTGGTCATAAAATAACTGATCGAAGTTGTATAGGTGAACTAAAACGACTTATTTTCGCTAAAATGTTCGGTTAAACACATCGGGAAGAGCTATGGACTGTAGTCGTCGGATCAATGAGTTTAGTAATGGAATATATTCCAAATATGTAAACGTATTCTTACGTATATAAAACTGCTGATAACTGAATTGTAATTTGATTAATTAAATCTTTGTTGAGGGCTTACCTTCTTTATCGCGTACGATTGCGAATTCATCCCCTGCTTGACTCTGGAAGAATGAACCACATACAGGGTCCCAGAATTTCTCATTCTGTATATCCTGAAGTTCTTCGGCCCATGCCAACCATGAACCATCCATTGTAGCATAATACAACTGGAGTAGACCTCTAATGAGGAAGGCATAATCTACCAGCATTCCTGGTATTGGAACTTCGCTGTGGAAGTAGGAAAATTGTGTAAACAAGTTGATGTAGAATTGTAAACAACTTACACTTGTTCTATGTCATCAGCAACGCCATAACAGCATCGCAGAAGACTGCCGTCATCAGCAGTGAGCCACGTCCGAAGGAAATTTGCAGCTTTGATAGCACAATCAACGTGCTCCTGCTTTTTAAACGCAAAACCAGCACGTGCATACGCTGCGATCATGAGTCCATTCCAGGCGGTGACAATTTTCGTGTCCGTTGATGGTTTCGGACGTTCAGCACGTGCTTTTCGTAGCGTTTCCAGCGATTTTCGGAGATTGTCTTTAGTTTCGTCCACGGAGACGCCAAACTTCTCGGACGTGTCCTCGTAGGACCCGAAACAGCACAGCACGTTTTGTTTCTTGAGCTCTCCGTGTGCGTCTATTTTCGCGTCGACGTTACCCTCTGGCCGCACGCCGAAGTGGTGTGTGAAACGTGCCAAATCTTTGGCGTCCGGAATCAGCCGACGCAGCTCGTCGATATGCCAGACGCAGAAGGCGCCCTCGATTTTCTGCGTAGACGTATGCGTCGGCAGCGAGTCGGCATCCTGCGCGCCGTAGAAGCCGCCAAGTGTGTGCGTCAGCTCGCGCTTTACGTACAGCAGGATATCCTCGGCCATCTCCCCGAAGAATTGCTCGTTGTCGACGATGATGTGCGCGTCCACATAGAGTTGCGCCAGCTGCGCCTGGTCGTAAAGCATCTTCTCGAAGTGTGGCACATGCCAGCGCTCGTCCACCGAGTAGCGGGCGAAACCGGCGGCAACGTGGTCGTGGATGCCGCCGTAGCCCATGCGGCGCAATGTGTGCGTGACCATTTCCAATGCGACCCGGCCTTCCTCGCTGCGTGAGCCGCGACGGTCGTGCAGCGTGAGCAGGAAGCTCATCAACGACCCCTGCGGAAACTTCGGCTTATCGCTGAAGCCGCCGTGTTCCGGTTGGTAGCTGACGTGCATCTGCAGGAAGCAGGTACGCACAGCGTTCTCGTCTGGTATCGGATTGTGCGTGGCGTCGACTTTTTTTGCAATATCGGATTGTAATTTCATCATGGATGCCTTTGCTGGAATATTTTTAGGAAAATTAGTAAATATTAAGCAAAGAGCACATTAGTAAAGGAATAAACGTACTGCAATCATTTCAGTAAACGCCGGCAACAATTTTTGGGGAAGCAAAAGGATTAGCAAAAGTTAAGCAAAGAGGCCGAAGTGAAAAAAAAATAGTGAGAAAATTACTCAAGTGGGAACACCCGCATCCATTACCCATTTTTTAATTTCAAGTGACCCACATTAGTTTAGGGACGATGATCCGTGTAGGTAACTATCTCCCCTCTTAGCGAAGAGAGCCTCGAAGCCCCCTCCTCGAGTGGCCCACATTAGTTCAGGAACAAAAATAATCAAGTTTTTTTAGAAAATTAGGACCTATTACTCGCGGGCCACAAAGTGACTCATTTACTAATTTTAGAGAGGGATAATCCATTCAGGACCTCTCTTCTCCGAAGCGAACAACGGCCAAAAATGTGCCTCCCTCTTAATTTAAACTGACTCTAATTAGTTTAGGATCCAGCCAAGTGGCGAAGTGGTATGGTTGATGACTACTGCTCACGAGGTCCCGGGTTCGATTATCGGTGGGGATGCATAGTAAAGTGAATTCTTTTTCTTACCAATAGTATTAGCCTCTAATATGAATAATTACATTGAACAAGAATTGAATAGAGCTAATGACCATAGCAGTCGATGCTCGGTAAATCAAAAAAAAGTTTAGGAACCAAAATACTAGAATCATTTTAGTAAATGACGGCAACCTATGACCCGTTGGTCATCGAGTAACTCATTTGCTAATGACAAGCGACCCACAACAGTTTAAGGGAGATAACCCATTTATTAATTTCAAGCAATCTACATAAAGGGGACCCTCTGATACTCCCCTAATTTCAATTGACTCCCACTAATTTACGGGGAAACCCATTGGGGCCTTTCCTCTTTGCGGCGAATCACGAAGCCCTTCCCGTCCAGTTTAAATTGACCCTCGTTAGTTTAGAAACCAAAGCAATGGAAGCATTTTAGAAAATTAGTCAAGCTAACCCGCGACCCGCGAGCCGCGGGTTACCTATTGACCCATTTACTAATTTCAAGTGATCCATATAAGTTTACGAGGGATGACCTATGCCGGCCTCCCCACTTTGTCTCCAACCCTCTCCCCTTAAAAATGTTCCATGAAGGGTCCCCTTCTGGGATTCGATATTTCTTTAGCCCATTTCCGAGAAGGTTGTCGACTTCTGATTCAATCTTTGACAAAATTTGAAAAACGAACTTACCTTCCTGGGAAAGAAGAGAACGTTTAGATTTCCATTGTTTGGCGATCAACTCCAGGAAATTCTTGAGCCCTATTCGACCGAATTTGTTATCAGGAGGAAAGTAAGTGCCGCCAACGATAGGCTCCCTTGCCGGTGTCAGAATCACCGTTAGAGGCCAGCCGCCCTGGCCGGTGATCTTGGCCACGAAGTTCTGGTAGACTCTGTCAATGTCAGGTCGTTCCTCTCTGTCCAACTTGATGGCGATGTAATCCTTCCTGAGGAGGTCCGCGACTTCGGTAGATTCAAACGATTCGCGTTCCATTACATGACACCTACAAAAAGAAACAAAACCGAAAAGAAGTTAGCAGCGAGACATAATTGTCCCATTTAAAATAACCCGTGCAATTAAATTTTGACATTCGATATTGGAGCTAATATATTATAGATTGTGTTATTGCAATCAGATCCGTAGTCTTCGTTTTGTAATATCAGGTCCTCGATGTATGTAACGATCAATTAAAGGTGAATGTTTCTTATGGAAATTAATATATAGGAATTTAAAAATCACACCTTTTAATCTATCTACATTAAATATCATCTAGATTGGCGCTCCATTAAATCATATTGTGTTTGGTCTCTATCGGTAGATAATAAAATGACTCATTCAATTTTATTAAAATAAAATTAAACAAAGTACAAATTGATGATTTAATTACTATTACACATTGAGGAAAGATAGTTTTGTATAATAAATAATATTTGACCGATTTGCGAGGACTGTTCAAGTGTGTACCATCGAAAAGTACACAAATCTACCTGATTCTTTTCGATGCAGTTCCGCATACATAAGTATAGAACTTATTGTGCCGGCATTTAGTCTTCTGCGATAAGCTAGTGGACCGTCGCTTTTAGGCTCCTCTCGACTTTACTAGCCTTCAGTGCGATGTATTTCACATTTCAAACTCCGAGTCGCTTCAGGTTGTTAATTTTTTGTGGCAGAAATTAGGTTACTGTCAAGTGCTATACTGTGCTGGCCAATTATGTATGTGCTTTCAGTTTTCTCAGGGGCTAGCAGGAGACCAGTCGTATACATCTCTGAGTTTACACAGCGATATACCATTTGAATGGTCTTGCAGAGTTTTTGTCTGCCCTTACTTGTTACGACGATGGTAATGTCATCGGCGTACCTCCTGTGAGGATTTATCTGGCTGAGAGATAGTTGCGTATGAGGTTGTATAAATATCCATCGATTTCCCGCATCAAGATTAGGTCCCATTTTGCCGCATTAAAGGTGTTTTTCATGTCTTTTGTCAGGATAGCACATGCTCGCTTCTGCCACTGTTTGCCTGTGTTAGCTTTGCGGCATAGCATATCAATTTGCAACTTATTTGAGTTAATTTTAATAAAATTGAATGAGTCATTTTATTATCGACCGATAGAGACCAAACACAATATGATTTTATGGAAAGCCGTGCAATCTCTAACCCTTTAGTTGTTATTCGCCAATAACTTGCACCCAGAACGATCAATCTGAATGATATTAAATCTGCTCATTTGTTAATTTTTGTGTGATTGTCGGTTAAATACTTTTAATCTAATGGTGTTTAATTTAATTTAATGTATTTAATAAAATGTAGATAGATCAAAAGGTGTGATGATTTTATAAATTCCTGAATCCACCTTTAATTGATCATTACATTCGACCAGTACCTGCTATTACAAAACAAAGATTAAGAATCTGATTTCAATAGCAGCTCCAGTATCATATGTCAAAATTTAATTTTACGGGATAATTTTGTCTCGCTGCTGGAAGACTCGCTGCTAACTGCTTATCGGTACTTGCCAGTGGCACGTAGAGTAGCCGATGGAGAGGAAGATCAGCTTGTCCTCGTCGGAGGCGCGCTGGAACGCCTCGGGGCCCCATGGATACCAATCGACCGGATTGTGTGCGTGCTGCAGCAGGTACGGCGAACGCGCGTCGACGAGACGGTTCGTGTGCGAGTGCGTTTTCGTTGACATTGCGTTGTGTAACGGCGGCGTTCGCTGGCAGCGGCTGGAAGAGACCTCGGGCAGCGTTACCATCGCATTCAGACAGCATGTCTGCGTTTGTTTTTCGTGAGGGTTTACTATATTTGGACATATGGTACTTACGTGCGAATACGGTGACAATTTTGTAGCAGGTGCGATGGTACGACGTGATGCTGATGTTGTGACAGCAGGATGTTGATCTGTCGTCGGTCGGCGGCAAACGATGTGTGCTGTCGCAGGAATAATAGCAACGGTTGCTGGGAGCGTAGCAACATTGCAACGCATGACGACCGCGCCGACACTGGGCTAAACACAACATCGCACAGCTGGGCAGCTGTACATGCAGCAGGAAAACAGGCGCAGGCGCGTACGCACTTCTCTCCTGCTTTAATCTTCATATCTTTGGTTGCCTACCATTGCTCAAATCTGCGCAATTGTCTATGGCTATCAGGTCATTGCCATAACTTCAGACACCTGCATTAGATGGTTCCCTTTCTTTACTAATGTAATACATTTTCTACTATTTTTCAGTAATTATACTCATTTAAAATCAAATATACTGAAAGTACTCAATTTCGTAATTTTGTACTCATTTTTGAACATGGGGTACCCCCCTCCCCCCCTTAAACTTGATACTCATGTACTCCGACTGTACTCACTATCTTAATTTTGTACTATTCTTTTCTTGGTGTGGGGGGTCCACCTTGGGATATTAATGAACGGGACGAGTCCTTGGGATAGTGTAGACATATGACCTGGTTTGCTATTTATTTTCTACAAACTTTATCATTTTGCCAATTGTACCAATTTAGGTATGTTCAAAATATATTGACAAATATTAATATATCGAACTGGTAAAATCGATATTTTGTTTTCGATAAATATGAATATATCGATATTGTAAATTGCTATTATTCTTTGACATACCCATGGAGGGGGTGGGGGGGGGCGACACAAAGGGGGTTCCTTTTGTAAGTGATAATCACGTATTCCGAAATTATGCATTTTCTTAATTTTGTACTCCTCATTTCGCAGCATGAGGGGGTCCCCTTGGGATATTAATGAAGAAGCGGTCCCTCTTGGGATAGTGTAGACATGTGACTTAACTTTCTACTAATTTTGTTTAAAATTTATCACTTTGTCATATGTATATAGGTATGTCCAAATTATATTGACACATCAATATATCGAACGTGTAATATCGATATTTCATTTTTAATAAATGTTGATATATCGATATTGAAAATTTCTATTATTCTCTGACATTGCACTGCAAGAGGGGGGAGGGGTGGTGGTCAGGGAAAGGGGTTATATTCATATTTTTTTGATTAGTATTTATCAAATTAAATTAATCTCTTTCTATAATTTGTTATTTATTATTCTGAGTTTCCAAAAAAACATATATTCCTAAATATTCCTAAATAATTTGCAGGATAATATATAATATTCTTGGCCTGAAGGTCAAAACATTTTTGTCGGCTTCCTACATTTTGTATAACTTCTTATCGTCATTCGTCGGAAGCTGTTCCATTGTTAAGTTTTTTTATTTACAGAGTCCTTTTGAAAAATATCTATTGAACATCAACTTACAGTGATTCTGCGATATTTCTGTATTAAATGTGTCAATATCGAATAAATACGACAATTAATAATATATTTCTTATTCTGTGGTTATATATTCCCAGTTATATTTATCAACAGTGTTGCGAACAGCAACATCAACCCGCGAATTAACGCGAAACTTTTATTTTCAGCAGGATTCGTGGACTATCAGTCCGATGCAAATTGTGGAAGATGTTGAAGAGGGATGCAGATGTTTCGGGAGTAAAAATGTGACTGGTTTTAAAAAATTAATGTATATATTTTAATGGCTATCAACCCTAAGGTTTTTCCGCCGTGTTTGTACATATAGATTTGTATGTTTACAATTTGTGTTGTTTTTGTTGTGTAGTAATTGTTGTGTAGTAATTGTTGTGTAGTAATTGTTGTGTAGTA